>JAJEJO010054240.1:0-10530 GCA_020662805.1 Glaucomys volans | reverse complement strand
TGGATCTGTTTCCTGCTGGTGCTGGGTTGGAGGTCTGCTTGCTCCTTCAGGGTATATGGAAGCAATAAGGAAACCCAGGAGACTCCCAGCTATTTTCTTCCTCTGGTCCTGAGATCCCTAACAACTCTGCCTTCTTTCCACCTACTAAAGTCTTCCTCTACTCATTAGTTGTGTTATAGCCGGAGTTTCTTTTTAGTAAAGAGGGAAGTCCGGAGAGGAATGAGGCTAATTCATCTTCAGTGAACCAGAAATCTATTCCTTCAGATATCAAAAAGTACTTATCCAGATTCTTATTTGTTTCGTTTCAGAGAGTCTCATACAAATCATCCTGTCACATTCAGATGTGGACATCGCTGTATTTTGAACAGAAAGGCTTTGCCAGAAAGAAATGTATCTGAAATGGAGTCCCCTAGAATCCATTTTGCCTAGAGGCAAAATGTTCTCAGTTTGTGAGTCTACCCTTCTCAGGGTATTTGCCTTAGGAGAAATCAAAGAATTAAGAGGATAGCTGTGACCTTGATCTTTTGCTTATCCTGTACATGCTTCATCCTCTGTAAAATAAGATCTCAAAGTCAGCAAAATGATTCAAACAAGAACAAAAGTTTCATTCAGCCATCAATTTATTAACTTTTTCATTCATTCATATCAAATATGCATTTAACTTTGCTATGTTCCAGGAACTGTGTGAAAATTGGAACTGTTTGAAAATTAGAGACTTGGGGAAGAGGAATTTTTGGTGGTTCCCTCTATGAAGCATCCAGCATTGAGAAAACACAAACCCTGAATACATAACTACCAGTGCACTAAGTATTTTGGAGAAAATACCTAGGGTTCTACCAGAAGATAATGGTGTCTGTGGTGTGGTCTGGAGCTGTTCCAGAAGGTGTTCTAGAATTGGTCAAACAACATATAGGTTGGTAGCTATAGCATAGGTAGGTTTTGCCTCGGTGAAGGAAAAAAGTCCAGAGGCAGCAAAGAATAGGGTTATGTTTAAGGATTTGAAAGAAGAACAAATGATTGGTTCATAGACTCTGTATTCTCAGAAGCCAAGAGGAAAATTCATGAGAAATGGAAAGAAAACAAAGGCCATATTCCGGAACCTGTAGGACATGTTAAGAAAAAGTAGGTTTATTCTAAGTTCTTCAGAAACATTAAGAAAGAAAATTAGGTTTATGGCTATGGTTGGCATACAGAGAATGAATTAGAAGAGAGCAAGAAGCAGAAAAGGAAAGCTAGTTAGGGTTGTATTAGGTTTCCCTAGAGAATCAGGATATAAACATACACACACAAGTACACATATATATGAACATATACACACATCTATTTCAGAGAGAGAGAGAGAGAGAGAGAGAGAGAGAGAGAGAGAGAGAGACTGACTCTGAGATTTCAGGGATTTTGTTCACATGGTTGTGTGGGATGGAAAGTCCAAAATCCAAAGGTCAGGTGAGCAGATTAAAAATACTGGTGAGAGTTGGTGTTGCAGTCTAGAGTTCAAAGCCATTCTGAAGCAGAAGTCCTTCCTCTTCAAAGTACCTGAGTTTTTTTTACTTAAGGTCTTTAACTGATTGAACACAGCTCATCCATACTGTAAAGAATGACCTGCTTTAGTCAATGACTACTGATTTAAATGTCGACGACATGTCAAAGCATACCACGGAATGCGTGTCTATGGTGCTGTTGTACCAAACAGCTGGGCAACACAGTCTATTCAGGTTGACACATAAAATTAGCCACCACAGTGGTGCTAACTATCATAAGCAAAACAGAAGACCTCTGTCTGAAGTAGAAGTGCTGAACGAAGATGGAGAGGAGTAGTAGGTAGATGCTGGTCTCAGAATGTACAAGACACTATATCAAATATAGGAATGCAGGAGAAAGAAATAGATTACCCTCACACTTCTGTATCAATAACCTGAGTGAATAATGGAGCCCCTCACCGGAGGGTAATAAGTTGGGAGTAAAGAGAAGATAGGAAAAGATAAATAAATGTGGCAGTCATCAGCATGAATAGGTAAAGCAGAACTCTCAGGGTGAAACACTATGCAACCCTCAAGCTTCCTGTCTGAGCACAATGTCTGACCATGGATGAGTCAATCCAAGTTTGTTCCACTCTTTCCTCAATGATTCCAGGAAATGTGTTCATTTCTACACAGGAAGTCACCTTTTTGGACCAGACAGGGAAATTCACAGATTAGTTAGGGACTTCTCAACATTTTCTTCTGTGGAAATCCTTCTATACCCTAGGCTGAAGTCATAGGCTGGGAATACAGACCAGAATTTTATGGGTCCACAAAACCAATATCCAAACGATAATCACAGAAAAAAAGAAACAAGCAAAAAACCCATCTGCAGCAATTTTATTTTCCCTGTTCTACTTTGTCATTTTCTTTCTGAGTACACACCCAGTCATAACTGTCATTACCATGCACACTACAGGATGAGTCATGGTTGAAAATGAACTCAACTCTAAAGATTTGTATACACCATCATCTCAACTTACACTGAAAATTACTTTTGAAAAATTATGAATGCAAATGAAAAAGAATATTAAGCAGATTATTTTTATGGGAAATAATTTGTTATTAATCATAAATTAAATGCATTAAAGCTAATTCATTATGAACTTATGATTTACTATTTTGTATCTGAAAATACACACTTCCACATTTACTAAAAAGGTCCATGTAGGCTAATTATATATCAGTAGGCATATTTCAACCAGACACACAATTTCATTTTATTATTATATCTATGGAATATTGTCACTCTATCAAGTCTAATCAAAGAACAGATAATTAAGAAAATAATTTCCTACCAAGTGCTCTCTTCAGAGCTCCCTTAATCTCCTGGTTCCTGAGACTGTAGATGAGGGGGTTCAGCATGGGGATCACCACTGTGTAGAACACAGACACCACTTTGTTCTGGTCAGTGGAGAAGCTGGACTTGGGCATCACATAGATGAAGGTGATGGTCCCATAGAACAGAGTGACCGCTGTGAGGTGGGAGGTGCAGGTGGAGAAGGCCTTGTGGCGCCCCTGGGTGGAGGGCATCCTCAGGATGGTGATGAGGATGTAGACATAAGAGACGGCTATGACAAACACTGTGACCACAATGATGGAGCCAGCAGAAAGTGAGGGAATGACTGAGGGGACACTGACATCTGCACAGGAAAGCTCAACTAATGGAGCAAAATCACAGAAAAAATGGTTGACTCGATTTGGTCCACAGAAGGGCAAAGAAAAGAAAGAAAGCGTGAAAGAGGAATCATTAAAGAAACCACCTATATAAGTCACTGCAAGTAACTGAAGACAGACTTCTGTGGACATCTTGGTTGAGTAAATCAGTGGATCGCAGATTGCCACAAAGCGATCATAGGCCATGACAGCCAGAAGGAAGCACTCAACTGTCCCAAAGAAAGTGGTTGAACCAAGCTGGATGGCACATCCAAGGTAGGAGATGGCATTTCTCTCCACCAGGAAGTTCACAAGCATATTGGGTGTGACAGAAGATGAAAAGCCTATGTCAGCCAAAGCTAAATGGCTCAGGAAAAGGTACATGGGATGATGGAGCTGAGAAGAGACTCTGATGAGAGTGATTGTGCTGAGATTGCCAGAGATGGTCACCAGGTAGATGCACAGGATGATCACAAAGAGGAAGACTCGGAGGACTGGATCATCTGTTAAGCCCAACAGAATGAACCCTGTCACTGCAGTGTGGTTCCCATTGGCCAGGGAATCCATGGGACAGTGGCTGCTGAAAAATGAACCTGTGGTGAAAACATGACATTATATTAAAGAATTTATAAATATATGGTTTTATTTTAATTAATCCCTACATGTGGGTTATTATAGAAATATATCATTCAAGAAAGTTTGGACTAATTATTGTGTTGTTTTTACTCTGGAGTTCAGAGTTTATGTATTTATGTGTGATAAGTTTGAAAATTGTTTTTTTAAGACTGCATTTTGATTCATTGTACACAGATGGGGTACAAGTGTTCATTTCTATGGTTGTGCACAATGTAGATTCTTACCATTCATGTAACTATACATGTACATAGGGCAATGATTTCTATCCCACTCCACCATCCTTCATACTCCCACCACTCCTCCCTCTCATTTCCCTCTGAAGTTCCTAAAATTCTTCTCTTACTCCCCTGCCATTATGTTTCAGCATTCACTTATCAGAGAAACCATTCAGCCTTTGGTTTTTTGGGCTTGGTTTATTTCACTTATGGTAACATTAAAAACTTTATACAAATAATGTATGTACATATCATATGTACAAATGTGTATATATATGTATATCATACATACAAACATTTAAAAATCTTTAATTCTAAAGATACAAAAAGAGATATATTTATGACTGGCATACATAACATAAAGGAATCATTAAGTCCAAGAAAAATAATTAAAATGTATGAGACCAATGAAGATTTGAGTTAATAGCTAACATTTATTTAATGCTTACTAAATTATCACCCCAGAACAGGATTAAAACTTATATGTATAGTTCTATTTTAATTTCCATGGAATAATATTAAGTACTTTTATTATTTTCATTTTATAGTTGAGGAAACTCAGTTTGAAAATGTTAGGTAACTTACCTAAGGTTACACAGGAAGTATCCGAATCAGACTATGAACCCAGGCTGGTTATAATTTGTCTATTCCTTTAGTAACCATTGTTGTGAATGAAATGCTAATTACAATAAATCAGATGACCATTACAATGAAGTTGAGTACATGTGTAGTGGGATAACTGATTAGCCTTTCAGCTTTCTGGAAGCTGATACACAAAAGAGGCACTTCCTTAGTCACATAGTTTATGATATCTATCAGTTAAATGAGACCATTTTTAAAAATGAGAAATACATTTTTTCCTGATAGAACAAGGAAGAAGTATTAAGGAATGAAAGTTATAAATTAAATTACCTATTCTAAGTCTATTAAACATTTTTATTCCTGTGAAACTATTGCTTTAACAAGTTATTTGAAATGCCAATCTAATCACTATGTAAAAAAATTATATGATTAATATTTAAAACAAATTATTAAAGTTTGTTTACTCAAAGATATCAAATAATTTTGTTATCTAATAATGTTTTCCCAAGTTCCAATGATCTCATAGTGCAATATTTTCCTAATTGGAATACTATGGAATGAAATAGTATTATTTTCAACATGTCAACCCAGAGTTAAATAGTTCACTCAGGATCACCCAACAAGGTGTCAGGTTGACTCAAACTCCCAAGACTTATATCCTTTTCTTTGTCCAAAGTGCCTAGTGCTTCTGATGCTAGAGCATTCAATCAACAAACAAAGTTGGTCTTCCTGCAAAGCTTTCAGGAAGTCCCCAGAGTGTGTTAAAACTACAGGATTTTTTTCCTTATTCCTATGAGTTCTTTTTCTTTATTGGTTCTTTTTAGTTACATGTGAAAATAGGATGTACTATGACATAATTATAAAAGCATGAAATATAATTTGTTCCAATTAAGTTCCCAGTATTCCCCCTTTTCTTTCTTTCTCCCACTCCTTTCCCTTCCCTCTACCTTACTGATCTTTCTACTATTTGCTTACAGATTTTTTAAAATTAGTGCTTGTGGCTGTATGTGATGGTGAGATTCACTGTGGTATATTCATATATGTACATAGGAAAGTTAGATCAGAATCATTCCACTGACTTTCCCTAGCATATCCTCCCTCCTTTCCGTTCATTCCCCTTTGTCTATTCCTCTAATTTTCTATTCTTTTTTTAACCCCACACCCCACTTATTTTGGATTAGCTTCTACCTATCAGAGAAAACATTTGACATTTGACCTTTTAGGATTAGTTTATTTCATTCAGCATGATAATCTCCAGTTCCATCCATTTACCAGCAAATGCCATAAGGTCTTTCTTCTTTACAAGCTACTGGATTTGTTGTTGTTGTTGTTGTTGTTGTTGTTAGCAAATACCTAGGTTTAGTTACTGTTACAGACCATACAAATTTCTAGTCTTATAGGTAGATGATGAGGAGTCTTGGAAAACTGAATTATTCCTGTCTATTTACAGGAATTTGATTGTGGAAACTTTAGTAACTCAGCTACAGTTATTTGCTAGCTGACTGGTTGGTTACATCTGCTTTGTTGATCAACTACAGTTTAGGAATCTAGTACAACTTCAAAGAATAAAGTGATTTCAAATGCAAATAAAAAATCAGTAAACCAGATTGACTCCAAAAGTCGAAATTTTACCTCTTGAAATAAGAATCCATTTATGTTGCTGTAGCAAATTCAAAGCCAGTATTAAATATATAGCAGCTATGCTATCCTTTAATATCATTGTTTTCCTTTGGGGATAAATCTCTGAAGATTCTAGAGAGTCAAATGTGAATTCATAAACAACAAGGATCATTCTCACATTCTCAAGTGAATATCGAGCCAGGTCCTTTCACACAATCACAGCTAATCTTCAATGATTCTGACAATTCTCAAGAGATCTTTTTTTCTTTTTAAGTAGATATTGGTGCCCTTTCCTTTGATGATTATTGGGAGTATAATCAATTATTTCATAGCTAAATATTGGTTCTAAGATTACTTTGTTAATTCAGGGTTAAAAATACTAACCTGCAAATATAACATGGTAGCATTATCTTTTTTCATTAGCATCTGTTCATTTTTAAGTATTTTATAGTGTTAGATCTAAGACACTCCCTTAGGTACCTTAAGGAACATGGGGAAGTTGATATGAAAAGTTGAATTTTAAATAACAAAATTATTTAAGATATGCACATGATTTTTATAGCCAAAGTCATAAAATGAATCCTTTCAAAGTTGTATAGATGGAGAACTGTGAATTAAAAAGAGATTCTGATGGCTTCCAGTTAAGACAGTCTTACCTGTCCACATGCCACAAAGGATGACTACTGGTTTGTGGCTTATGTGATGTAATGAAGGATGATAGAAACAGTGACTTCAACCTGAAGACTCAATCCAACTCTCTTGCTAATCCTAATTTTAGAAAATCCTGCCTTGCCCTTGATGCCCC
Organism: Glaucomys volans; assembly: GCA_020662805.1. NCBI lineage: Eukaryota > Metazoa > Chordata > Mammalia > Rodentia > Sciuridae > Glaucomys > Glaucomys volans. Next base: position 3,499 of record JAJEJO010054240.1, on the reverse strand, counting down.
CTTGTTGGAAGAGGCTGACCACTAATAGTACCAGCCAACTTTCCTTCAAAGCTTACTCTGCCAAGCACTGTGCAGAATGCTTGGCACACCTTATCTCAATACTTAGTACCATACTTGGTGAACCTAGTATTCCTGTTCTCCTAGTTTAAGAGACAAGATTTAGTTTAATCTGCGTGTCAACACAAACTCAATTGGTAAAAGTAAGTCCAGATTTAAAACACCAAGCAGATTGGGTATTAGAAGGTGTGCTTTGACTGCTGCCGTCACCAAGATTACGTGCCCTGTGATGACCACTACTTTCCAACTAGTCCCTGATTCCTGATTTTCTCTCCCCACTCTCAACACCCCACCAAAGCTGGGCCTACAGTCTGATCCTGAGCACTAAGGACAGTAATCAGGACGCTCATTTCCTCTCATGTGTTAGCCAGTGAGTCTGTGGATCTCACCTCCTATGATCCTACAAAATGCATCCGCTTCTTCCATCTCTGCCTTGCAATAGCTATCTTAGTTCATTTTCCTATGTTCATAACATTCTTCTGCATCACAGTCAGAGTGAGTTATTTCTTAAAAGAATTCAATTTTGCTCATTTTTATTGCTATCTAATAATTACCCACTGAAAGTTAAAATGACATATAAAAAGGCATGGTCCAGTGCCCCATCAATACAAATCTAAAACTCCACTCCCTTCAGGTAATCATTTTTTACTCTTTGAACTATTTTGTGATTGAGATACTTCAGGGTATGAAAATAACACAGTTTAATAGGAAAAAAAATAGAATTTCTGTGTTCCTGCTATTTTCCCTATTTAATTTGAACATAATGGGTACTAGGAAAAAAGCTAATGGTTTTTCGAGGTGTGAACAGATCCAAACAGAATTTGTTTGTTGTATTTAAGTTCCAAATAATACTATTAAATGCTTCAGATGCCAAAAAGGGAATAAATTTTAATGCAATATTTTATTGCAATAATAGAATAAAAATTATTTCTCACGGACAAGAGACATGAGAATGTTGTGATGTTGTTTGAAAGTTGTATAAAAATAAGCAAGTGTTTGGGCTGGTGGTATAGTTCAGGGGTAGAGCACTTGCCTAGCCTACAAGATTCTCTGGGTTCCATTCCAGTACCACACACATACACACTCAAAAATATAATTACAGTAGAACTTTACACAAATAAGCTATTCAACTTTATTACAGCAAAGTAGAGCATAAATATAAATTCTACCTTGAAAATAATCATGGTTTTGTTTTCTTTAATGAATAATCATGTATATTTTCCCAACATTTTATTCATATCTTATATATGACAAGATGTAACAGCTACTAGCTCAGTTCACTGTCACCTTAACAACATAAGAGTAATTTAAAATCTTTAATCACATTAGTTTTCAGGAAATTGCAAATTAAAACTATAAATAGATACTACTACGCATCAATTAAGGGGTCACTTTAAAGATTAATAATACCAAATATTGATACAGTTTTGATGCAATTGGAAATGTCAATATGGCAAGAGACATTGGAATACAATATAATCTATTTGAAAAATGATTTGAAAATTCTTACACATTTAAACACTGTTAGCTACATGCAGTGGAGCACGTCTGTACATCCAGCAATTCTGAGGCTGAAGCAGGAGGATTGAGAGTTCAAGACCAGCCCTTAGCAGTTTAGTGAGACCCTGTCTCAAAATAAAAAATAAAAATGACTGGGGAAGTAGTTCAGTGGTAGAGTTTCCCTGAATTCAACCCCCAGCACTTCCAATAAGAAAGTAAATAAATAAAAAATACACCATATCACCCAGCAATCTCACTGCTACATATTTACCTTAGACAAATGGAAAATGCTAAAAGATAAGTCAGATAAAGATATTGCATGATTTCAATTATATGAAAAATTCTTTTAAAAGGCAAATGCATAGAAACAGAATATTGGTAGTCAGCAGGAGATGGGAGAATGGAAGATACAGGTCAGAAAGTACAAAGTTGTAATTATGTAAAATGAACCTTTAGAAATCCAGTGTCTGGCAGGACTATAGCTAATAATATCCTAAGAAAGTAGATTTTGTTTTTAGAACTGGGGATTGAACTCATGGGTACTTGACCACTGAGCCACATCCCCAGCCCTATTTTGTATTTTATTTAGAGACAGGGTCTCACTGAGTTGCTTAGGGCCTTGCTAAGTTGCTGAGGCTGGCATTGAATTCACCATCCTCCTGCCTCAGTCTCTGGAGTCCCTGGGATTATAGGCATGTGCCACCATGCCCGGTAGAAAGTAGATTTTAAATGTTCCTACCACCAAAAGAAAAATGTGGGATGAGGGATAGGTTAATTTGCTTACCTGTAGTAATCATATTGCTATCAAAATAAAATATCTCATACCTTAAAGATATGCATTTCCTAAAAATGAAAAAAGAAAAAAAAATACGCCACTTCCTTTTGGTTTTATGGTTTCAGATGAGAACATATTTCAGATTGTTCTGAAATCTGGTTATTCTCTGGTTATTTTCTCTCTGGTTATTTTCAGTATTTTTCTGTCGTTGATTTTTAAAAGTGTAATTTGGAATTTGGATGTGTCTTGGTATGAATTTCTTTTTTTTTTTAAATTATTATAATGCATTTTTCCAGCTTCCTGGTTCTGTGACTCCATATCTCTTTCACCAATATTGGGACATTTTCACCCATCATTTGTCTGAATACTGATTCAGTTCCCCTTTTACTCTCCTCTCCTTCTGGAGACCTAACATGGATATTAGCTCTATTTTTGTTGTTGTTGTTGTTTTACAGGTTAATGTAGCTCTTTGTTCTGTTCTAATTTACTTTCTTTGTTGTTTAGATAGATAAGTTCTGCTTATCTTTATTGAAGTCCTATGCATCTCCATTCTGTTATTCTGAACTCTACTATAAAGTCCATCCAGCAAGTTTGTTTAATTTGGATGATTTTATTTTCCAGTTTTCTAAATCATTTTTCTCTTGTAATTGTTTTTGGGGGGTCTGATTTATTTTTACTTTAGATGGACACATAATAATTATACATATTTATGTGGTACAACATGATATTTCTATTCATGAATCTATTTGCAATTATCAAATCAGTGTAATTACCATATCCAACATCTGAAATTTTTTTTGTGGTGAGAACATTCAAAATCCTGTCTTCAAGTTATTTTGAACATATGATACATTATTGTTAACTAACCACCCTACTGTCCAACAGAGTACCAGAACCTATTCCTCCAATTTAATATAACATGGTCAATAGTACAATGGTACAGTGTTATAATTTCCTTTTTTTTTTATAACTTTTATTTCTTTGTTGAATTTTTTTTTTCATTTCTTTCAAGAAAATTAATGATTGCTCATTGAAGCATTTTTCTGACAGTTGCTTTAAAATACAGCTCATTTCTACCCCTGATTCATCTTTGTTGGTGTCTATTGTCTTTTCCTATTCAATTTGTAAATATTTTTCCGAGAACGGCTAACAGCTTTTCTGTTAAGG
>JAJEJO010054239.1:480529-527358 GCA_020662805.1 Glaucomys volans | reverse complement strand
TGAATGTAATCTCATTTTTTTCTCTCACAACCTTTAAAATTCTATCTTTATTTTGTATGTTAGGTACTTTCATTATAACGTGCCTTGGTGTGGATTGGTTGTAATTTTGTACATTTGTTATCCTGTAAGCCTCTTGTATTTGATTTTCCATTTCATTCTTCAGATTTGGGAAATTTTCTGATATTATGTCATTGAATAGACTATTCATTCTTTTGGTGTGTATCTCTGTGCCTTCCTCAATCCCAATAATTCTTAAATTTGGTCTTTTCATGCTGTCCCATAATTTTTGTAGGTTCTGTTTGTGATTTCTTATCACCTTCTCTGTTTGGTCAACTTAGTTTTCAAGATTAAATATTTTGTCTTCAATGTCTGAGGTTCTGTCTTCCATATGATGTAGCCTGTTGGTTATGCTTTCTACTGAGTTTTTAATTTGGTTTATTTTTTCCTTCATTTCAAGGATTTCTGTTTGTTTGTTTGTTTGTTTGTTTTCAGACTCTTTATTGAAATGATCTTTTGCTTCCTGCGTTTGTTTTTTTAACTGTTGATTGCGATCATTCATTGCCTGCATTTGCTCTCTTATCACATCGTTTGCTTCTCTGATCATTTTAATTATGTGCATTCTGAACTCCCTTTCTGACATTTCTTTTGCCATGCTGTCATTGGGTTCTATTGATGTAGCATCTAGGTTTGTTTGGGACACTTTCTTCCCTTATTTTCTCATGTTGTTCATGTATCTTCCCCTCTAGAACCTGGTATTGCGAACCTGAGGCATTGCAGTTTCCCCCCTATAGACTTATAGTGTTTCCTGAAGGTTTCCAATACTTCACCTTGAAGTGAGAGATCAATATTAGCAGCACACCAAACAAACAATATGCATCTTTAACTCAAATAGTCCCTTTTAAGATATTAAACATATTGTCTTAATAAACAGAGATGATGAGTTCAATTATTATCTACAGTTTAGCCAATAGGTTTGCAATAAGGACCACAATTTCTAATGGGGGACAAAGAGGATGGGGTCAGGTGTAGGATATACCATTAATGAGATAAGAAGTGTGTCTATAGAGGTACTATGTCATAGAAATTGTGACAGTGGAATTAAAAGAAATTGTTTGTTATCATGAGAAAAGGGAGAAAGAGTCTCCAAGGAGACAGATTAGAGGAAAATAGAGAGGATGAGAAAAATATTTAAGAAAGAAAAGTAGGAATAATAGTAGGTATAATAAGAATCATTGTAATATTATTACTAATTTAAAAATCTACAATAAAACTATACTGTACTGTTCAAAGCTCCCAGTCTTCAGTAGCCTGATGCCTGGGAGGAACTTGATAATGCAGTATCCCAAGAAGGGTGGTGCCCCTCTAGGTATGGTGGCCTCCCAGTGGGATATAATCCCTGCTAGTGGGCAGAGGCGCCTCCCACATGTTGATAGATGGTCAACCACTGCATGGGTGCTAGACCAAGGACTGGGGCCAGGCTGGGCTGGGCATGGGCCTCTGGGCCTCTGGGCCAGGCCTCCCTAGTGTGGAAGTCTCATGTGGCTGTGCTGGGCTGAGCCTGGTGTCTGTCTCTGGGTCTGCCTCCTGGGTGCAGAATTCTCTAGAATTTTTTTTTTATATTTTTTAGTTGTAGATAAACACAATACCTTTATTTTATTTATTTTTATGTAGTCCTGAGGATCAAACGCAGTGCCTCACACATGCTTAAGCAAGTGCTCCACCATTGAGCCACTGCCCCAGACCAGAGAGAATATGTTTTGATGGAAGAAATGAAAAAGAAGTTATGAAGGACTGAAATTTCAGCAGGTTCATGCTGCTGAGAAGTCAAATAATATGAGAATGGAGTCAAATGCATTTAGCAACAAGGAGGGAATTAGGAACAAGGAGTGGCCATGGTGGAGCCACTGCAGTCAAGCAGTGAGGAAGCTATTTTGGAGTGGTATGAAGAGAGGACATGAGAATGTGGGACATGGCATTAGGGTGACTTTCATAGGGAGCTCAGCTGAGAAGTGGAATACATCAATCCACAGGGAACATGGTGGCTAGAAGTGAGGAAGGTGAAGGAGGTTTTACTTTTGTCATTGCGGCTAGTTTTCACTTCAGATTCACCAGAAGGTATTTGGTTGGTAAAGGGAGAGAATAAGATGTGGGAGAGAGAATAACCAATGGAGTAGCCTGGCCCTGTGGAAGCTCGCCGGCAGAAGCCACGGGCCCCGCTTCCCACCTGACCCTTCATGGCTGTGACCCCTCAGAAGTCAGGGAAATAAGGCCTGACAAGGGTAGTCCCCTGCCTTGCCTTCCTCTCCTAGCAGGTGCAGTGGGAAAGGGACTCTGGAGCCAGACAGCATAGCTTGAAATCCTGTCCGGCCTCTAACTAGCTGTCTGACCTTAGCAGGTGACCACCTCTCAGTCTCAGTTTCCTTGTCTGTGAAGTGGGTGATAAGCCTCCCAAGTTCACAAGACTTGTGAGGATCAAATGCAATGGCATTCATACACCAGCCGCAGTGCCTCACACATCAGAGGCACTCAACAAATGTTAAAATCCCTCCTCCCCATCCCAAACCACTCCCAGCCCAGCTACTTCCCAGACTTTGTCTTGGAAAAAGAAAAAAAGAATCTTGGACACAAACTTGACCTACATTCCATGCCAAGTCTCTTGTCTTTCAGGCAGTGAAGAGAGGCATTTCCAGGGACGCACTCAGCCAGCTGGCCTGGACTCAGCCAGATGCGTTGCTTGGGAAGCTCCCAGCTAAGGAAGAATTCTGAGGTTCCAATGAGATCTTGGCATGAGCCCTCTGGCCACCTGAACTCTGGAAATTCTGGTCAAAACAAACTCCTAACCTGTTTTGTCAGGGTTCTGGTTTTGCAGGCATTTTTTAGTGTTATGGTGTTATGGTGGGATTGTCATGAGGACACCAACTTGTCACCTCTGGAGATTTTGAAGGGGACAAGGCAAGCAGTAGAAGATAATTTCTCTCTCCACTGTGGAGAGCCCACCAAGATTGACAGCCCAGCACAAAGAAAGGTGTGTCCAAGACCAAGAGACATGGCCAATCGGGCGAGGGAAGCTGAGGTAGTGCCCATCTTGATACACCTGCGGGCCACAGAGTCCCCTGCCTCCTCTGGTCAACCTCTCAGGCTGTGACTCTGAGCATCCTGTCCTTAAGCCTCATCTCTCCAACCTGTTGTTTATGAAAGATAAGATGGATATATTTCCCTGGCATTTCCATTTCAAAGCTGGCAAAGTGACTGCAGCCCCTGCTCTATACTCAGTTGGGGAAGCATTTCATCATTTTCTCAGATAAAAATCCTGTGAAAGGGACAGACCAGGTTGGTCTTTCATCATGAGAGATCAACTCAGCAGGCCAGGGAGGAAGAGAAACCATTTGTTCTGAGAAGAGCATCAAAGTATCAAAGCCACCTCCTGCAATTATTTAAATTAAATATTATGTTTCATTGAATGTAAGATATATAATTAATAAAGGTCCCCCACCTTTTTTATAGTTTCACTGAGCTGCAAGGAGATCATTACCAGAACAAACCTCTCCCACAGCGCACAGGATGAAGGACCAGCGAGTTGGTGTGCATCTAGGTGTGCCCCTGAGTCTTTCTAACCACTTGTGCCTTAAGAGTCGCTTGAATGCAGTAAACCTGCCCAAACCAGCTTAAGTAAAAGGGGATTTATTAAAGAAACCGGGAACATCTCACTATAACAGACAAGATGGTCAATTTCCCTGCCCTGCACTCCCCAATTGGACCAGACCATCCCCGTCACTGATGGCCACAACCCATGGAACCAGGATATAAGACCTATGCTGAGTTCATTGGTTCATGGTACTGTAACCAGGAGGGCATGTCTCAAAGACATATGCCAATGTTTGAATTATGTACCACCTTAGCACAGGGGTTCTCCAACTTCCACATGCAAAGGATCACCTAGGGCATTTGTTAAAAATGTATTCCTTGGCTTTATCCCCAGAGACTCAGGGCTCTGAATTTTAATAAATGCTCCAAGTGATTTGAATGCAGATATTTCTGTAAAACAGAAGTGCAGTGCAGTGTGGGGTCAGGAGAACTTTACTGGCCTAGAGAATAAAAGAAAAAAAGAAGACCGGTGGTCTTGGCTAAAGATGGCTTCCAGTTTTCAGCTCCAGTCCCTTGTAAGGCCATTCCTGCGTTCGTGCCCTTTGATCTGTGGATACCTTATTCCTAGGAAGCTGTAAGTTCATTTTTGCTTTCTGCCAACCAGTGAATCTCTAAAAGCACTCATGTTTATGAAGCCAAGGGCAAGCGACCATCTGGCCCAATTAGCCAGGGCTGGTGGAAGAGAGGGGCAGGACCCCCTGCTACAGACACAGACACCATAATCCACCTCTTCAGCAGGTGCAGGCACAGCTCCTTTCTAAGAAGGGGGTGTTGTCTGGGAAGACACCCCAGATGTATCTATTACAGTGGACGTTTCTGTATGAGCCAGCGCCAGTGGGCATTTGTGTGTGTGCATGTGCACCATTCTGGATCTGCTGCCCTGTGAGGCCTGGGGATGGTATTTTCTCAAAGAACAAGATTATAATTGTGAGTGGGTGTGAGTTACTGAATCAGACAGTGCATGTAAGTGGAAAAGAACCAAGCCAAGCTGCATTCTAGGATATAATTGTCCATACCAGAGACTCATTAACTGTATCACTGCGTTCTCTAACATATACCAGGACCGTGTTTAGAAATGAGCTTCTTAGAGAGTAAGAAAGCCCTAGTATTCAAGAAGGGAGCAGGGAAGGGGATGTTCCTGACCATCCAGAAAAGAAAATGTGGCAAGCCAAACATGTCACCCAGGATGACCTGGGGGCTGGACAGAGATCGGCAGGCAGGGTCCACCTCAGACATCCTGAGCAGGCAACAAGTTCAGTCTTCATGATGCGGAGAGCAAAGTCAGAGCATGGGGAATGTGGTCCCAGTGCCAGGAGATAATAAGGACACAATGTGCCAGGTACAAAGTCCCCAGGGAGTTGGGAGCCCCGACAGTGATCAGAGGAAGAATTCTGATCCTGTCTCCACAGGAGGATTTTTAGACCTTTATCTTCATGGGACTCTTACAGCATCTCAGGGCACTTCTACATCTCTGGAATTACCACAATAGATTTCTCATCACAAACCAGGGCAAAGAAACCTCTCCTTCCCCAACACTATGCCCTACAGCTCTGCCCTGTACTTCTCTGACCCCATGCATTACTTTCTACCTCATGCCTTATCATGTGATGTCTATGGGAGACATCCATCATCCCTTCCCCACCTGCACACTCTTTGATAAACACCCTCAGTCTCCTACCCAGATTCCCCTTGCATCCCCTTTCCTGGTGCGGGTTCCCACCCTGAAACTTCTCTGGGCTTTCCTACTCATTATTTGCAGATGGAACCTTCTTCAGGCACTTGTCCTTGGGCTCCTGGAGCTGCTGCACACATATCCACATATTCAGAGTTAGCATCTAGAAGTGCCTGCAAGTTTAACCCCCACCACTTCCCATCCTCCAGCAATGACTGACAGGTACAGGGGTAAGAAACCTGCCCTCCCTTGCCCAAGTAGGCGGAAACTCTCAGAGGCAATTTATACACTAGAGTTCTCCAAGGGATCAAGCAGAGGTTCTGACTGTCTCTGCATTGGCTTCTTCCTCTTCTGACACTGAATCCCTTCTATTACTGCACCCCCCAGTTCCCTCACTTTCCCTTCTGACACTGGTTTCCCCCTTTCCCTCCCGATTTCTCCTTGGAATACTCTGCTCATAAGTTACCTGCACTCAAATCTTTGGCTCAAAGGCTGCTTCTGGGAGGATCCTCTTCCAGCGTCCAAGCCCTGAAACCACAGTCCCAGAGAAGGCAGCTGGGTGTACCAAGGGACTTGCCCTCCCTCACCAAAGTTGATTCATGTGAGGTGCAGGCCTAGCAGTTCATGCAAAGCCAATTAAATTCTTCTCTGGGAATATAGAATAATGACATAGAGATCATTAGTAAAATGTAGTCAATGGACCTTGAAGGTCATTAGAACCCAGGACCTTAGACCACCATCTTGTGGTAGCCACAATGTAAATAAATAAGTGAGACAAAAAGACTGAAAAAATAGATGCCCTGAGAGAAGCAGAGATTTCAAGGAGGAGGAGAAAGGGTGAACTGATGGACAGCTTTCAAGCCTAGCTATAATCCTCACAGTTATCTGAGTCAAAATGAAATAGATAGTCTGAAAACATGCAAAGATGTTGGATTAGTAACTTTAAAACTTAACAGAAAATCGCAAACCTAGATGGCTTCAGGGGTGAATTCCACTAAATATTTAAAGAAGAATTAAATAAATCCTTCACGAACACTTCTAAAACTAGAAGGGTGAGAAACACTTTGTAACTGTTCTACAAGGCCGGTATTATCCTGAAACCAAAGACAGGCCAGACTAGAAAAAGGTCCGTACACATTTGGTACAGATGCAACTATTTCTTTCTGAAAACAGTTTTTATCTTCCATTGGTTGAACCCATGAATGCAGAAACTGCAAATAGAGGACTGACTATATAGTGTATGACCATTTGTTTAAAAAGTAGGTGGAAAAAATTGTATTTTTAATGGAAATGTACATTACAACATTTTTTATTGTTGTTAAAAAAATGATTACCTGCTGGGTGTGGTGGCACATGCCTGTAATCCCAGCAGCTGGAGGCTGAGGCAAGAGGATTGTGAGTTCAAATCCAGCATCAGCAACTTAGTGAGGCCCTAAGGAACTCAGCAAGACCCTGTCTCTAAATAAAATATATTTTTAAAAAAGGTGTGAGGATGTGGCTCAGTGGTTAAGTGCCTCTGAATTTAATCCTCGAGGGAGAGAGGGAGGGAGAGAAAGATTACCTAGAGAGAAGAAGGAAGAAAAATAATGGAGGAAACAAGAAATCTAGACTCTTGAGATGAATCTTGTTTGTAAATTTGATTTTTGACTTTGGAACCATGTAAATATTCTCCATAATTATAAAGTAAAATTTAATTTTAAAATCAATCCCTAAAATGTCAAAACTGAAATGAAACAAGACAAAAATAAATCTCTGCCTCTTTAAAAGGATTTCTAATACTGGATCAATTTTGCAATCCTGGGATAAATCCAATCTGAACATGATATAGTATCTCTTTTATCCACCATGGGATTCTATTTGCTATTACTTCGTTTATGATTTCCACTCTGTTATTCATGTGAGATTAGCCTTTCCTTTTTCTTCCTTTAATCAAGGTTGTACAGTCTTATAAGCATTGTTTGGCTGTTTTATCTTCTGCTTTGCCATGGAAGAATTTACATAGTATTGAAATTGTTATTATTTTAATGTCTGGTATAATTCAGCCACATGAAATAACCAAAAGCAACAGGAAAAAAAATTATGAAACAATGATTTTCAAGACATTGGACATCAAGCAATGAAGGATAACTCTGTCTCAGAGACAGAAAACAAACTAAACCAACCAATTTCCCCAGGTTCCAGGACTTAAAATAGGAAGGGAGGACTCAGGCAGAGCCTGGGAGACATCCCAAATTGAGTAAAAGAGTTGAGAGTCTGAGAAGATCAAAGGGTATTTTGAATTGAATGAAAATTAAATAGAGCATTTCAAAATGTGGATACAGCTAAAGCAGTGCTTAGAGAGAAATTTAAGACAGATACCTATATTAGAAAAGAAATGATCACATCTGCCACCTTACAAAACTAAAAAGAGGAGCCTATTAAACCCAAAGTAAGAAGACAGAAAAAAAAATTTTAAATCAGAAGACAAATCAAAGAAATAGAATACCGAAAAACAATAGAAAAAAATCAATGAAACCAAAAGCAATTTCTTTAGGAAAATAATAAATCAATATACCTCCATTTAGGCTGCTTAGGAAAAAAAGAGAAAAGACAAAAATTACCAGTGGGAATGAGAGAAATTATACCACTAATGACACAAAAGTATAAAAGGGAGTATTGTGAATAACTTTGTATTATGACAACTTAGATTAAAGAGACAAAATTCCTTGAGACACAAAATACCAAAGCTCACTCCAGAGGAAGAGCCCATATCTATTAAAGAAATTGAACTTGTAGTTTAAAAATTCTGACAAAGTAAACTCCAGCCTACCTGATATTACAGGAGAAAAAGAAATCTGTCAAACATTAAAGAGGAAAGTAACTGATTCTGCTCCAACTCTCAAAAAATTAAAGAGGAGGAAATACTTCCAACTCATTCTATGATGCTAACATTACCCTGACACCAAAACCAGACATCAGAAAAAAAAACTACAGGCCAACACCCATAACGAGTATAAATGCATAGATTCAAAATTAAAATTTAGCAAATCAAATTCAGCAATATATTAAAAAATGATAGTACATTATGGTTAAATGGAATTTATCCAAGGAATGAATGTTTGGTTTAACATCACAAAATGAGTATGATTCACCATATTGACAAACTAAAGAAGAAAAACCTTGTGATCATCACAATGGATAAAGGAAAGACCATTTCAGAAAATCCCAACATGCTTTTGTTTTATTTATTTATTTTTGTTGTTATTTTATCTGGTTTTTGCAATTCTGGAGATTGAACCCAGGTCTTCACACATATTAGGCAAGTGCTCTACCACTGAGTTATACCCCCAGACCCTAACATCCTTTTATGATTTAAAAAAGCATATATCTTAACAAAGTAGGAATAGAAGAGATTTTTTCAGCTTAACAAACAAAATCTATGAAAAACCTACAGCTAATGTCACATTTAATGATGCTAGATGGAATGCTCTCCTCCTAAGATCAGAGGCAAAGCAAGAATGCCTGTTCTTACTATTTCTATTCAACAGCATGTTGGAGGTCCTAGCCAGTGCAATTAGGCAAGCAGAAGAAATAAAAAGCATCCAGTATTTATTTGTAGGCAGTATGATCTCCTTTATAGAAAATTTAATGGAATCTACAAGAAAACTACCAGAATCAATAGTAAGTTAGCAGAGTTACAGGATACAAGATCAATATGAAAAATCAATTATACCTCTAGATACCAGCAATGAATAATCAGAAGTTGACATTTAAAAAAATACCACTTACAGTAGCATAAATAAATATGAAGTGCTTAGGAATAAATCTGACAAAATATATGAAAGACTAGAATGCTGAAAACTATAGAACATTGCTGAGAAAAATTAAAGTAGACTAAATGGAGTGATATTCTATGTTCATGGGTTGGAAGACTCACTAAGAAGTTAGAACTCAGTACTGGGGTTGTGGCTCAGTGGCAAAGCTCTTGCCTAGCATGTGCAAGGCACTGGGTTCAATTCTCAGCACCACATATAAATAAATAAAATAAAGGTCCATTGCCAACTAAAAAAATATTAAAAAAAAAAAAGAAATTAGAACTCTCCCCCAAATTGACCCGTGGGCTCAATGCAATCCCGCCCAAAATTCCAGTAGGCTTTTCTCTTGGAAATAACCCAGCTGATTCTAAAATTCATATTGAAATACGAAAGACTCAGAAAAGCCATAATAAGTTTGTAAAAGACAAACTTGGAGGATTAACAAAGTTGGAGGATTAACACTACCTGATCTTAAAATCTGCTATCAAGCTACAGTTATTAAGATATGCTATAAAGATGGACAAATAGATCAATGAAGCAGAAAATGGAATCTCGAATTAGATCCACACATATATGAAAACTGATTTCAGCAATGATGCAAAAGCAATTCAATAGAGAAGAGATAATCCTTTCAACAAATAATGTATGAACAATTGACTACCCATATGCAAGAAAATGAACTTCAATCCATACCTTGCACCATTTGTAAAAATTAACTCAAAATAAATCTTAAGTCTAAATGCAAACATTAAAACTGGAAAACTTTTAGAAGAAAACATAGGAGAAAATATTTATGAACTTGGATCAGACAAAGATTTCTTACATATGGTACAATTGATAAAAGAAAAATCGACAAGTTAGGCTCCTTCAAAATCAAAACTTTCTGCTCTTTGAAAGACATTGTTGGGAGAATAAAACCAGGTGGGGTAGTTTCTACTTGAGAGCTACTTAGGAGACTGAAGTAGGAGTATCACAGTTCAAGGCTAGCCTCAGCAACTTTGCAAGACCTTCAACAATTTATGAGACTTTGTCTCAAAATAAAAAATAAAAAGGACAGAGGATGTGATTCAGTGGTAAAGTACCCTGGGCTTTAAGAGAGAATAAGAGAGAGAGAGAATATAAAACACAGGTTTCAGACAGAAAAGAAAAAAAAATCTGTGAATCACATATCCAAAGAATTCTAAAAATAAGAAAACATACAACCAACTTAAAAATGGTTAAAAGACTTGAAATATTTCACCAAAGAAGATATATAGGTAGCAAATAAACATGATGATTTTCAACATCATTAATCATTAGGGAAATGAAAAAACCACAATGAGACATCACTACACAACTCTAATGGTTAAAATGTTTAAAACTGACCATACAAAGTGTTTACAAAGATGTGGAAGAACTGGAACTCTCACACGGTGCTGGTAGGAACTTAAAATAGTGCAACCACTTTGGAAAACAGTTTGTTGGTTTCTTAAAAAGGTAAATAAAAGCCTACCATATGTTCCAACTTTTCCAATTCTATGTATTTACCCAAAAGAAATGAAAGCATATGACCATGCAAACACTTATAGATCAATATCAAAAGGAGATTTATTTGTAATAGCCAAAAACTAAAAATGATTCAAATGTCCATCAACAAACGAATGGATAAACAAATTGTGGTATATCCATATCACGGAATACTAGTCAGCAATTAAAAGAATGAACCATTGATGAATACAACATAGATGAAACTCAGGATAACAAGATGAGTGAAAGAAGACAGACAAAAAAGAATGCAAACTGTATGATTCCACTTACTTAAAATTCTAGAAAACAAAAACTACTCTATAGTGACAGAAAGCAATCAATGTTTGCCTGATATGGTGGGCAACCTCTCAAATGGCTCCCTAGGATCACACCTCCTGGTGTTCACACCTTTGAGTAACTCCTTGCCTTTGAAAGTGGGCTGGCCTTTAGAGTGATTCATTTCCAATGAACAAAAAGTGGTAAAAATGATGAGATGTCATTTTTGAGATTGAAATACCATGACTTTCTTCTTGCTGACAGATATGCCATCCCCACCCTTTCTCCCTGCTCCTCCCACTCCCTTTGAAAGGACTGACTGCTATGTTGTGAGCTGCACTAAGGAGAAGCCCACATGGCAAGTAACTGAGTGAGGTCTGTGGCCAATAGCTAGCGAGAAGCTGAAGCCCTCAGTTCAACAGCTTCTGAGGAACTAAATCCTTCCAACAACCCTGGATACACACTTGGATGAACAACCTCCCCAGTCGAGCTGTTGGATGAGATCACAGCCTTGGCCAATGCCTGGCTCACAACCTTGAGGCAGAGGCCTTCACATCAGTTAGACCCACACTCTTGACCCAGAGAAAATGATGGATGATAAATGTTTGTTGATTTAAGCTTATTTGTTACACAACAATAAATAACTAATACATCTGTAGATGGGGGCAAATACAAGAGGCAAGCGAGAGGGATTGCAAATGGGCATAAAGTAACTTTTGGAGATAATAGATATGTTCATAACCTTGATTGATATGATAGTTTCATGGTTGTACTCAAGTCAAACTTAGTAATTCATGCACTTTAAATATGTGCAGTGTATTGTTTAGTGATCATATCTCAATAAAGCTGTTATATAAAAGATTGCTATAAGATCAAGAAGAACAGTAAGAATACATCAGTGGACTCAACAACATTAAGGACATTGGTCAAGGATGATCTTACAGTCTGGATTTACCCAGGACTGAGGCGGTGCTAGAATAGGAGACTTTCAGTTTTAAAATCCAGTAAAGCCCAGACAAACAGGGCTGAGCTAGTTACTGTACTGATAACACTAACAAGAATGATAGGGCAGCTTTTCACCATCTTTCCTCTTTCCCAGCAGCTACTGCCATGAAGGTCGAGCTGTGCAGTTTTAGTGGGTACACGAGAGGCGCTGACGCCAGGATCAACGGAAAGGTTTTCCAATTTCTTAATGCAAAATGCGAGTCAACATTCCTATCCAAGAGGAATCCTCGGCAGATAAACTGGACTGTCCTCTACAGAAGAAAGCACAAAAAGGGCCAGTCGGAAGAAATTCAAAAGAAGAGAACCCGACATGCAGTCAAATTTCAGAGGGCCATCACTGGTGCATCTCTTGCAGATATCATGGCCAAGAGGGATCAGAAACCAGAAGTTAGAAAGGCTCAAGGACAGCAAGCCATCAGGGCTGCCAAGGAAGCAAAAAAGGCTAAGCAGGCATCTAAAAAGACGGCAATGGCTGCTACTAAGGCTCCCACAAAGGCAGCACCTAAGCAAAAGATTGTGAATCCTGTAAAGGTTTCTGCACACTGAGTTGGTGGAAAATGCTACATTGGCAGATCAGATTTTAAAATAAAGATGTACTTGTAAAAAAAAAAAAAAGAATGATAGGGCATCCACTGAGCAAGTCAATGACAACCTGGACAAAAGCTGTTTTAGTGGAAAGCTAAAAGGAACAAAGCCTTGTAGAACAGGTCACGACAGAATGGGAAAAGGATTGTGGACACTGAATACAGTTATTCCTCTGTATCCATGGGGGATTGGTTCCAGAAACCCTGTAGATACCGAAATCCATGGCTGCTGAAATCCCTTATATAAAATGGAATAGTATTTGCATATAACCTAGGCCCACTCTCCAACATACTTAATGTCTTTTTTTTTTTTTTTTTTTTTTGGAACCAGGGATTGAACCCAGGGGCACTCCACCACTGAGCCACATCCACAGCCCTATTTTGTATTTTATTTAGAGACAGGGTCTCACTGAGTTGCTTAGGGCCTCACTAAGTTGCTGAGGCTGGCTTTGAACTCGCGAACCTCCTGCCTCAACCTCCCAAGTGCTGGGATTATGGGTGAGCGCCACCACGCCGGGCGGATACTTAATTTCAAGATTGCTTAGAATACTTAATACTCTGCAAATGGTGTTATACTGTATTTTTTAGAGAATAATGACAAGAAATAAGTCTGGTCAGGCACGGTGGCACACGTCTGTAATCCCAGCATCTCGGAAGGCTGAGGTACGAAGATCACAAGTTCAAGACCAGCCTCAGCAACTTAGCAAGGCCCTAAGCAACTTAGTGAGACCCTGTCTTTATTTAAAAATATAAAAAGGGCTAGGGATGTTGCTCTGTGGTTAAGTACCCCAAGTTCAGTCCCCAGTACAAGAAAGAAAGAAAGAAAGAAAGAAAGAAAGAAAAGAAAAGATATGTCTGTGCATATTATGTATAGTCTTAAATTTTTTTCAAATATTTTAATTTGCAGTTGGTTAAATCTGGGGATATGGAACTCACATATAGGGAGATCAACTACATAAACAACTCTTTTGAGAAGTTTTGTTGTAGGAACAAGGAGAGAATTGTGGTCATGGCTGGAGGGAATATGAAGTAAGTTTTAAGATGAGAATCAATACAGCCTGTTTTGAGTGCTAATGGAAATAATCCAGTAGAGAGAAAGGTTCTGATAATGCTGCAGTATGCAGAGAAGAGACAATCACACAACGGCCCTCCAGTAGACCTACTTATCAAATCAGTTTCCACATGTGGCCTGAGGCTCCCTGCCAGGCCACAGAACCTCCCTGTGGGCCACGTGACACAAACAAAATTGTAAGTCCTTCCTTTAATTCTTAACAGGCAAGTGACTCATGCTTCTGAGAGTCATATTTTTGGTTTCCTAAAGGTTACTTACCAGGAACCTCATGCGTGATTCATGGAGGGTTACTAAAATGTGTTGTTCATGTACTAAAATTACCCAGGACTCTGATTGTGTCCTTTGCTAGGAAACCTGGCTGCCACACAGCACAGAGCAATGTTGTCAAATTCCTACCCGTCAAGCACACTTGCAGACGGCTAGAATTTCACAGTGTCGGTGAAAAGCACATGGTCAATACTCCATCCGCGTTGCCCTGAACTGGCTGTGGTGTTTTTCATTAGCAGTGGCCTTGTTATTTTAGTTACCGAAGCCTCTATTAGCTTAGCTTTAACATTAGTCATGTAGCTTTTTGTAGGTTGTTACAATAATCTCACAGCCTACAGTGATCCAGATTTGCACCACTAATATTTAACCTATGGTTTTCTTATATATTAGGTCTCAAGATTATGTAAGTTCAGTGTTCAAATATGAATCCCTTATATCCTTATGGCCGATAGAGGAACATGTCATGTGTGATGGGCTGCTTGTGAATATCAGCTACTTTAATAAACAAAACAGGCTGGGCACCGTGGTGCATGCACACCTGTAATCCCAACTATGTGGGAGTTTGAGGCCAGCCTGGGCAACACAGTGAGAATTGTCTCAATATAAAAAGTGAAATTATTGATTTATTTTTTAACTTCATAGGAATTGTTTTATGGTATAAAATCCCTTAGTATGTTCATATTCTGCTACAGTAACTAGCAAGTGAATCATTTATATTGCTAGCCGCACCATAAATCCAACCTGTTTTATTTCTTTCCATCTTTCAAAATCCTTGAGTTTTTCCCTAGAGGAAACTAACAGAGGAGGGAGGGCACAAAATCACATCCTGCCCATGAGGGCCACAATCAAAAGGTTCAGGAGCCCCCGTCTAGAAGAGGTTTTTAGGGCTTTGCAGGCTAGGACTTTGTGCCAGCCCAGGCAGTTTACACCTCCCCAGATTGTGCTAGCTGCAGTTTTCCCAATTTCAGCTGGCCCCCACAGGTGCCCACAGCCACCCTACCTTCTTTTTTTTTTTTTTTTTTTTTTGGTACTGGGGATTGAACTCCGGGGCACTCTACCACTGAGCCACATCCCCAGCCCTATTTTGCATTTTATTTAGAGACAGGGTCTCACTGAGTTGCTTAGGGCCTCGCTAAGTTGCTGAGGCTGGCTTTGAACTCGCGATCCTCCTGCCTCAGCCTCCCAAGTGCTGGGATTACAGGCATGTGCCACCACGCCTGGCACCCTACCGTCTTTCTACCGACCAGCCCAGAATAATGAGCTGACATTGCAGCTCAGGGATTATATCAAATCTGGAATGACCTTCCTTCCTTCCTTCCTTCCTTCCTTCCTTCCTTCCTTCCTTCCTTCCTTCCTTTCTTTCTTTCTCTTCCTTCCTTCCTTCCTTCCTTCCTTCCTTCCTTCCTTCCTTCCTCCCTTCTTCCCTTCCTTCTTTTCTTTCTTCTTTCCCTCTTCTACTCTGGCTCCTCTCTTTCCCTTCCCCAAGATATTTGCTACTCTAAATATAGCTTCCAACAGGTGTACGCTGGAGCAGGAAGGCTGCAGTCCAGCTGTCCCCAGACACATGGCTTCTCTCCAACCAGCTTGCTGGAATCCTGGGGCCCTGAGCACACTCACTAGGTGAGAATGGCCCCCCTGGCTGATGGCAGGTGGGAGGATGGAAGGACAGCTTCTCATTCCTGAAGCAAAGCTGAGCCCAAGAGAGAGCAAACTAGCCCCGGTGCTGGACAGTTGACTGGTTCATCAGGGAAGAAGGAATCAGGCACTATTTTCCCCTTTGTGAGAGAGACGGCCAGATGTCTACTCTACATCATCTGTTCCTTCTTTCCTATTAACGTAACCCTCATGTGGTGGCAGGAAGAGTCTGGAAAAGAGACAGCAGAACAAAAGAGCCTAGCTTAAAACTAAACTAAAAACTTTCCCAGCTTTTCTAGCCAATAAGACAGAAGTTAAAGGTTTCTAAGAGTTCCTTTCCTCCCTCCCTGCCTAGATCATGATGAGTGGAACTATAGCAGCTATCTTGTGACCACGAGGGAAATGCAAAGAGAAACAGACTATAGACCCAACATCCCTGCACCCCCAAAATACCACCGCTACCTCGCTCTCTTGTAGTATGGAGAAAGTTCTAATCCTTACAAGCTCCATTTCTGTCCTTCTCAACTGAATGGAAGTCCTAACTGACCCTTCACCTGGGGCACAGGGCTGTGGTTTAGGACTGAGGACAGGCCTGTTTGGTGCCTTCCTTCCTCCCTCACTTCTTTCACTTCTTCCTCTCTCCTGTTCTCCCTTTCTTCCTTCCCCATTGAGCCTCTTCTCTGCACTGACTTATGGGCCATGAGCAGGGAAAGGGATGAAACTTGGGGTGACTTGGGGACAGCATGCCACTGTTCTGTGGGGTTGTTCTTATCCTCAGACATAAGTCTCATAAGGCCCTCTGCCTGTGGTTCTTTCTCTTCTTAGTGGGGCAGGAGGTGGAAAGGGAAAAGGGTAAAACTCTGAGTCTGAGTCAGACAGACCCATGTGTGGCTCTGGGCTCTGCCCCTGTTGGCCGTGAGATTCAGGTCAATTGCTGAGTTTCTGTATGAGCTCTTCTGTGCAATGAAGGTGAAGAGATTTAGCAATAGGTCACTTTAGTGGGTACCTGCTCTGAGCAGGTGGCTTTTAGGCACTATTTCTTTTTTTTTTTTTAACCTGGCATGAAACTCTCTTTTTTATTTATTTATTTTTAGTTATATATGACAGTAGAATGCACTTTGTCCGAATATACGTAATAGAGTATAACTTATTCTATTTAGGTTCCCACTCTTGTGGTCATACATGATGTGGAGTTACTCTGGTTGTGTATACAAATACAAGGCCAGGAAAGCTATAACCAATTAATTCTACTGTCTTAGCTATTCCCCTCTTCCCTCTCTCCCCTGCATTCCCATTTGTCTAATCTAATGGACTTCTTTTCTTCTCCTCCCCACCCTCCCTTGTTGTGGGTTAGAATCTACAAATCAGACAGAACATTCAACCTTTAGTTTTTGGCATTGGCTTATTTCACTTAGCATGATATTCTCCAGTTCCATCCATTTACCAGCAAATGCCATAATTTCATTCTTCTTTATGTCTGAATAATACTCCTTTGTGTTTATGTACCACATTTTCTTTATCCATTTATCCATTGAAGTGTCCTTCAATGGAAACACATAGGCTGTTTCTATAGCTTGGCTATTGCAAGTTGAGCTGCTGTAAACATAGATGTGGCTACATCACTGTAATATGGTGATTTTAAGTCCTTTGCATATAGACCAAAGAGTGGGATAGCTGGGTCAAATGGTGGTTCCAGTCCAAGTTTTCTGAGGAATCCCCATACTGCTTTCCAGGGTGGTTGCACCAATTTGCAGTCCCACCAGCAATGTATGAGTGAACCTTTCTCCGCACATCCTTCCAACATTTACTGTTACTTGTCTTCTTTATAACTGTCAGGCACTATTTCTGATCTTCAGAGCCAGTGCTTTTCAAACTTGGATGTGCAGAGTCACTGGAAGATCCAATTAATAAACAGATTTGGTTCAGGAAGTCTAGGGTGAAGCCTGAGGCTCTGCTCTTTAAACAGCTCCCAGGAGGCAGCGGGTCCTCAGTGTATGCTCTGAGTATCAGGACTCACCACAAAAGCATGAGGTGGGTCAGGGGTCAGCAACCCAATATCCCCAGAGGGAGCAGCAAAAGTGACTAAGCAAGAGGCACTGGTGGGGCTGTGGAAAACTGGAGCAGGCACACTACATCTGACCACATCAAAACATGGGCCCTTCCAGCAATCCCAGCATCTCAGGAGGCTGAGGCAGGAGGATCTCAAATCCAAAGCCAGCCTCAGCAACTTAGTGAGGCCCTAAGCAACTCAGTGAGACCCTGTCTCTAAATAAAATACAAAAAAGGGCTGGGGAGTGGCTCAGAGGTGAAGCACCCCGGGTTCAATCCCCAGTACCAAAAAAAGAAAGAAAGAAAAGAAATGTGGACCCTGAAATACAAGATGTTTCTTTTTCTTTATTTCCTTTTTTTCTAAACCAAAACTTACTAATTGTAAAACATTCTCAACACACACAACTATTAACAGCCTCATTAAGATATAACTGTCATACCATAATCCCTATATATTTGAAGTATAAAATTGGGTAGGTTTGAAAACCTCTTAGACACCTGTGAAATATACCGAATTTGAAAATGTCACTTTGCCGTCTGACCAAAAATAGATTCAGACTACAAATCACCAGTTGTAGCCTCCACAGCAGAACTAGTACTCCCACTTTCAGGTGTGGGAACTGACAACCAGAAAGGTGAAATGACTACTCTAAGATCACATAGGAAGGAAGGAGTCAGGGCTCAAAATAATCTGTGCGACTCCAGAGTTGGGCCCCTTCTACTCCATCCTCTGCCACCAAGGAAAGTTTCTGGAGTCACCTATTTCTGAGCTATAAGAAAAAAAGGTGATTCCCTGCCTCATTCCTATAGAGATGATCTCTAAAGTACAAAGAGGCTCAACTCACACTTATGACCCCAGGAGAAAGGACAAGGAAGGCCCTTTTGAAACCACAGAAATTCAAGAAAATGAACACAAGGCCCAGAAGTCTCAGACCCAAGTACCAGGGCAAAGCTCCACCCTCATCGGACCTGCTGGGCTTTCTGTAGCCTAATGGCTCCTCCAAGTGAGCCTGGGGCCCCAGAATGCACAGAGAGGGCAGGAATTGACTAAAGCCATCAGGAAGCAAATTCCAAATGGGTTAGTATTCTTCAGCTACAAGTAACAGAAAGCCTCAACTCAAAGTACTTTAAACATACAATAAAGTTTATTATCTGATGCATCAGCACATCCAGAGACCGGAAGAGAGGACTTCAGCACTCCAGCTCCTTTCTCTGTGATTTTCCAAGAACTGCCCTATAGTATGTGCTGCCTGAGAGCAAAATGACTACAGAAGTTCCCAAGCACCACTTCCAGGCAAAAAGGGAAACCATCTCTTTCTGGGGCAATTTATTAGAAGTAATAAAACTTTTCCCAAAAGTTCCCAGACAGATTTCCCCTCCTGTCTCCTGCAGCCTCTCCACATGGCTAGGACTTCCTCACTCCACGGAGGCTAGATTCCAGGAGCCTGCCTCAAAAGAGAGACAGACAGAACTAAGACAATCTCCCTTTGCAACCCACCTCTGAAGTCATGCAGTGGCATTCATGACACATTCTGTTCATCCAGGCAGTCCCAGAGGCCCAACCAGGTTCTAGAGGGTACACTGAATCCACGTCTTGATGGGGCAGTGGCAAGTTCTGGAAGAGCACATAGATACTCAGACTGTGGCCACTTTTGCAAAATATAATCTGCCACATCAGGTCACAGCCACCCCCTCACATCCTTGACTCTATATCCCAATCTGACCTGGCAGGATCTAGGTCACCTGCAGAAGCCTACTGCAAGGGACTGTTGGAAATGTCGTTTCTACCCTCCTAGCCTCTCTAACATAAAGGGATTTAAATGACAGTGGGTGGCAAATGAGCCAGAGAACTCTATCTGCACAGCTACAAGAGGGGATCAATGGTGGGGAAGTGGCAGACAGATTCTGCTCCACATCCTCCTCTTTCCCCTGATTACTACTGCGGGATTCCCCCCTGTAGTCCTACATGTAGTTATGGAGCATCTCGTCTCTTCTAGGCAAAATGGACTTTGAACAAGACAGACAAGGGTTTTAGAATCAACAATGACAGTCTTAAATAACTGTTACAAATTATTATTTGTTTACAATTATGCTAAGGGCTTTGAAAAAGAAATAGGGTGTTCTGTACTTCCTCTTCTTGGGTCCACATCTTGTTAGCCAGCTAGTTAGGAAACTTCCGACCTTAGGAACCGGTCTGAGCCTCCCTTGGTCCATCTTCTATAGTCACTCAGGTGCTCAGATCTTACTCCAAGTATCAACTGCACCGAGTTTAGCAGTAGAGATTGGTAAAAATAAGTAAACGTAAAATTCTGAAACAGGCTGGTATCAACCGTACACAAACACACTTGGCACTAACCAAAATGAATCGGAGACTCTGGCCTCAAAGAGGAAAGTTCACACCCCAGGTACAACCAGGAACCTGACAAAAGAAGAGAATTGTGTCCAGGTCAAGATGGAAGTGTTAAATTCCACTGCATGACCATCAGGAACCACTGGTTTCAGGAAATGTTGATGGAAGACTTCCTCATCAGCAGCCATGGTTAGAACTTGGGTCCCAAGGGAAACCTGCCATTCATTCTGGGAGAATGTGGGTGTTGACAAGGAGATAGGGGTGCCATGATGAGGCTGTTTCTGGAAACAATTACATGTTATTGATCAATACCAAAGGTTTGCTTATGACCCATGGTTTGGTGACCCCATTCAGTTGTATTTTAGTCATGTTAAAACAGACTTCCGGTTTGAGGCTAACCACTCTTTAGTAGCTAAAGCAAGTGTGGCCTTGATGACATTGATGTGTACATTAAGTCATGCTATTTCCTCAATTACAGAATGAAAGTATGGGAATAAGGAGCACAGCCTCACACCCATCCTTATCCTCCCTGATGTTTTCTTCTTAAGAAACAAACACATGGCTTCATTACCAACGAGCTCAGAATAAATTAATAGAAGCTGAAATCCGTGAAATTAGATTCACTTTTCTAATTAGCAGGAGGGTTCACAGATACCGGGCGGTCTTTATCACGGGCTCTCTTCTCAGGAAGGGGATTGCCATTCATGATCTCAGAAAATTAAGCCCTCCCCCTCTTAGGGTCTACAAAGGAGTTTCTGATTGAAGTGTAAATGTGAATTTCCTTTGGCCACCTGGAAGATTATTTTGAAGTTGTGAATCTTGAGCAAATTCCTCATTAATTCCACCGGGTGGTTGGGAGATTGTGTGATACAGCAATTTCCATTTTCAAAGGAATTGTCTTTTCACTAATAACATCCTCAGATTAGTTGGCACCCTGTGCCATGGAGTTCAAAGTGATTTTGAGATTTTTAAATCCCGTATCCCAGAGAGAGGAAACAGAGGCCAGAAGAGAAGGCAACTGCCATGCAGACACCCTAGTGAAGGAGGCCAAGGTCAGAGAGCCAGGGGCCAAGGAGAAGTGGAAGGTCAATGCCAGCCCCACAGCACCCCAACGTATCCCACCTCATATTTTATTTCTTGCCTTCAGCTAACCAGCCAATTATTTCCCAAAAACCTGAAATTTTCAGACCCACAGGGTTCAAAACAAGGACTCTGGAGTCCTGACCCTGCCTCTTCTAATGATTCATTAAATGACTTAAAGAGCAAAATGTTCCCAGTAAAAGAACGGGTTCCTGGTCCACAACAGATAATGTGGCCACTCTCCAGAAGTTCCTTCACTCATGAATCTATTCATTTAGTTGACAAAATTTTATTGAGCACCTACTATGTGCCAGATACTGTGCTGGAAATATAGATGTGAATAAAATGGGGAAAAAATTGCCATCACAGGGGTTATTCTAGTGAGAAAGATAAACAATAAATAAGAAAAGACTGAAATATAAATTTTGTCAAATGGTGCTAAGCTATAGGGTAAGAATAAAGCAAGAACACAGAACTTAAAATGTCAGGGTGCATAAGGAATTAAATTTTTGGTTGGGGTTAAGCAGGAAACACTGCAGGAAGAGAAGGCAGATCACAGTGAATGCTGTGGGAACATGTACCTAGTTAAGCAGTATTCCCTCCAAAATTCATGTCAACCCAGAACTTCAGAATGTAACCTTATTTGGAAACAGGGTCCTTGCAGATACAATTAAATGGATATTATGCTGGTTTAGAGCAGGACCTGAATCTAAGGACTCATGTCCTTATAAGAAGGCCATGCAGAGGCACAGAGGACATACACAGAGAAGACAGCCATGCAAAGATGAGGGAGGAAATTGGAGAGACACAGTTACGAGCCAAGGAATGCCTGAGATTGCCAGCAACCACCAGAAGGCAGGAGAGAGGCATAGAACAGGTTCTCTCTCAAACTCCAGAAGGATCCAACCCTGACGGCACCTTCATTTTGGACTTCTGACCTTCTGAACTGTGAAAGAACAAATTTCTATTGTTTTAAGTTTGTGGTAAATTTTTTATCACAGCCCTAGGAAAACAATATAGATTTTGGTACCAAGAAATGAAGTTGCTATAATAAATGCATAAAATGTAGACGGGCTTTGGAGTTAGAAAGTGGAAGAATTTTGAGGGGAAGACAGGAAAATTCTAGATTGTTGTGAAGAGATGACATAGAAATATGGACATTGAAGGGTATTCTGGTGAGGGGTTCTGAAGAAAGCTGAGAGGACAGTAGAGAAAACTTCTATCACCTGAGAGAAAACACATAGCCTCATGAACAGAATACTGGTAGAAACGTGAACGTGAGAGATGTCTCTGGCGAAGTCTCAGATGGAAATGAGGAGCACACTAGTTAAGACTGGAAGAGGGAACCAACCATGGTGAGTTTGCTGAGACCGTGGCCGAGACCTCAGGCGGCCTCGGGACGGGACTGGGGGCCCTGACCCAGCACCCTGGTGGCGTGTCCAAGGGAGTCATCAGTAGTACCTACTTCCTCACCACTGGGCAGCTGCTGGGCTGGGACCCAAAGTCCTTCCTGTACTGATTGTGCCAGGCCAACCTGGACTTGGCAAGGATGAGACGGGTGCCTATTTA
The DNA here is from genome assembly GCA_020662805.1 of Glaucomys volans. Lineage (NCBI taxonomy): Eukaryota > Metazoa > Chordata > Mammalia > Rodentia > Sciuridae > Glaucomys > Glaucomys volans. The sequence goes on along the minus strand of JAJEJO010054239.1, from coordinate 504,854 downwards.
ATTGACAGGGACCTGTGTTGAACTGCTTGAGACATGGGAAGCTGGTCATTAACAAAGACCTGGCTGAGGAAGGAGTGTTGGAGGAAGCAAATTTTAAAACATCGCCTCACTAATAAGACTTGTAAAGGACTGAAATTAGAGAATGAGAGAGTAAAACACCACAGGTACCTGTGAAGTATCTGTCCCAAGAGCTGCAGTTCAGGAGGAGGCGCTCACACAGATGGTGTCCACCATGTCTGATGGCTGGAAGTTTGAGCAGCCGCTCAGCATGGGCTCCTCTTACAACTATGGGAACAAAGACCAGGCCGAGTTCCTCTGTGTGGTTTCCAAGGAGCTGCACAACACCCCATATGGCACAATCAGCAAGCCCAGTGAGAAAGCCAAGATTTTCCAAGAATGGGGCTCAAGGATCTGAGATGCAGTACTGATAGCCGAGGAGATGATTTACTTTTTCCCAAGATATAGTGAACCTCCATGTCCAGGAAGTATGTCTGTAAGAAGAAGAAATTAAAAAAAAAAAAAAAAAAGATTGGAGGAAAGTGACCCTTGTTATAAAGTGGCAGAGAACTTGTGAATTGTGCTCTAGTGTTGGGTGGAAAGTAGAATTTATAAGTGGCAAACTTGGATATTTAGCTGAGGAGATTTCCAAGCAAAATATGAAAGGTGCAGCCTGGCTTTTCCTTGACGCTCATGGTAAAATGTGAGAGGAAAGATAAATTTAGAAGGAACTACTAGGCAAAGAGGAACCAGGAGGATTTGATTATTTGGCAAGTTCTCAACCTACCCGTATAAGATGCTGAGGACTGCCCTGGAGGGAACTCCAGGGATTCAGCTGGACATGTGACTCATAGGTCCAACCAATCCTCTCAGCAGATGCAGAAATACAGATGAGGTAATCCAGGAAGGATCTGTGGTGAACTCTTGTGTCTGATGTCATGGATCCTCTTGACATACACAGAAGACTCACAAGAATTTTGAAAACGTATACCACCAAAAGCTACCATCTTGGACTGAAGGAGATAGAGACGCAACAAATATGAAGGTAGGCTTCCAGAACTGTGAGCTTCCACAGGCAGGAAACCAGCCAATAGAGCTACTCAACCATGGACATGTGTTACCCTGTAAATAAAGGAAAGGACGATGTTGAAGGTGGCATAGAAAACAGCAAAGCTGCCTGGCACCCAAAAGGTCAGAACCCTGAGCAATAATTCTTATTGCTCATACTTTATGTTTATTTGGCTTTTTTACAGTGCAGGGGTTGGACCCAAGAGCATTGTACTGCTGAACTATATCCCCAGCCCTTTTAAAAATTTTCAGACAAGATCTGGTTAAGTTGCCCGGCTGACCTTGAACTTGCAATCATCCTGCCTGAGTAGCTTGGATTTACCACCACACCTGGTAAAAGGAAAGGAAAATCAGGGAACCATGAAGCAGAAACTGATGGAACTCCTCGGGTATAGTACTTGGATAGAGCTCACATCGATCCAGAGATTGATGAATTTTAAAAAGCCAGTTACTTCAACTCGTTATGGTTTAGATATGAGTTGTCCCCCAAAAGCCCCTGTGTTGATGCAGGAATGTTCAGAGGTCAAATGATTGAACTGTGAGAGCTGTAACCTCATCAGCCCATCCTAGCAGAGTGGACTGCCAGGCTGCCAACTGTAGGCATGTGGCATGTGGCTATCAGAGGTGAGTCACTGGAGGCCTTGGAAGGATTCATCTTCCCTGTGGCCCCCTTGCCCTCCCTCTCTCTGCTTCCTGGCTGCCATGTCCTTAGCAGCTTCTCTCCACCACACCCCTCCACCATGATGTGCTGCTTCGTCTGGACTCAAAGCAATAGAGTTGGCTCACCATGCACTGCATCTCTGGAACCATGAGCCAAAATAAACTTTTCTTCCTCTAAGTTGTTCTTGTGAGGTGTTTTGGTCACATGCAAATCTAAGACTCAACACATTTAACACACAATGGTGAGACAGGCATAGGATATCACCAAAACATCTCAGCCCCATTTTAAAAGGGGTTAGTGGGAGGAGCATGTAATCACTGTCCCATAGAGATTTTGACAGGTAACTGGGCAGATGTCACCAATTACCCCAACTCTGGGGACAGAGTATTCCTTAATTAGACCCTGTTCTCTCCTTCTTGGGAGTGGCTTCTTAATTCATTGTTCTCAATTCTTGGTTTCATACTCTGGACTCTGGGATCCAACATCTGAGACATCTTTCCTTTTCAAAATGAAATTGATCATATTTTCAACTGGGTAGCTCTCTGATTGCTTCCTGCCTGTGGAAAGTTGGAAGCCAGAGACCTCTTTTCATTTTCCTGTTGCTAACCGTCTTGATCCAAACTAGTGGTGCTTTTGCTAGGCAATTTGTCTTTAAAATGCCCAGTGCTCCAAAAGCTTACATTCCCCACACTTTCCAAGCTATGCTCTTTCTACTTTAGGTGGGTGTCAGGATTGTTTTAGAAATTCATTTGTCTAGTTGAGAGGTGCTACAAGATAACACCTTTAGAGTTTCTGAGGTCTATAGAGTCTTCCAGGTACAGCACTGATCCATTCTTTGCCCTGGAACCATTTCTTATTTTGAGACTCTTTTGCTAGAAGACTATCCTGCACCCTCTCTATTGCCTCTAAATTCTACTTGCAAACTGAATAGTTCCTTCTTGCTTTCCTCACTCTTACGATACCTTATCCTACGCTGCTGAAAGAAACCAATAGCGGATTCAGTGTCCTTCCCAGAAATCTCCTTAGCTAGATCCAGAGTTTCAGTAAGTACTTTTCCTTTTCTCCAAATAACACTGATTATTCCAGCGCAGTGTAACGCAGGTCGCCCTTTCTCCAGCCTGGGAGAGCCGTTCTCAGCATCCACTTACAGTCTGTCATTCTTCTAGCCTCCAGCTGCCACTCAGTCCCAAAGTGCTGTAAGTTTTTGTTACAATATCACCTCTTCTCCTATGTACAGATTTCTATTTCAGTTCACCTCTGCTACATAAAAAAAAAACTACCCCCAAAACTTCAGGGCCTAAAATTAGCATCCTGGGCCTGGTGCTCAGTTGGGTAATTTGTCTCTGCAACAGATGGTTTCAGCTGATTCACTCATGCACTTGCAGCCAGCTGGTGCCTCTGCTGGGGGTGGAGGGACCAAGACAGCCTCACTCACTGTCCTAGTCCTCAGCTGGGATGAGAGACTGCGTGTGGGCCGGGCCTGGCTCCCTCCCCACAGGCCTTCTGCTCTTCCAGCAAGCTGGGCTGGACTGAGACTGAAGGCAGAGGCTGCGAGGCCCCCTAAGGCTCAGACTCAGAACTTGCACATCATCGCTGTCAGATGTGTTGTTTCCTTGAGCAGGTCACAAGGCAGCGCAGATTCAACATGGGAGAAATCTACAAAAGAGCAGGAATTGAAGACCTTCATTTTTTGACATACCAGAAACCTAAAACACAATGTGGTCTGAGAACCTCCTGAAGGAGAGGCTCTGGCTAGAGTAAGGGCTCTGCCAACATCTGACAAACGAGCTAATGAGCACGTGGAATGTGCCCTCCTCTCTGATTAGAGTCTCTTGTACCAGGAGGGAAAAATCACCCAACCCTGCCCTTGTGGCAGGCCCCCGCCTCACCATGAGCCCTCCACCCACTCACCCCAGTTGGAGGGCCAAGCCCAGAAGAATCATCTGAGCACTGGGTGCCACGATGTCCAGGGACAGGAAGGGACTATTCTCTGAGGCCCAGTAGCACAGCAGCCTCCCCACTGGGACCTGAGACAGATGGCTGGGTGAAGAACAGAAGAGTAGGGGACAAGAGCATGCCCAGGAGTGTCTCCACCACAGGATGGCCTCTCAGTGCTATGAAAGCCTTCCCAGCTTCAGGATGATGGGCTGGCAGACCAGGAAAGGCCGTTGGTGGGAACAGAGGCCCAGAGAGGAGCCTTGGGCCAGTGGTCAGTGGCAGAGCCAGGCCTCAGGCCTGGGGACAGCTCCACAAATCCCGCAGTTCATTCAGTGGCACAGCTGACACCAACAGATGGGAAGGCTTGCCCAGATTGCCTCACATACTGAGAAGAGTGTTCAGGGCACAGGGTGAAGAAATAGAGAGGGGAGATTGTCCCTTCCCCAGGGAAACCCCAAACAGGTTTTCTGCACCCCAGGCCTCCTGTTAGCAGGACCTGCACAGTAGGGACAGGTGGGGAGTGCCTCTAGGTCCTTAGCCATCCATGATCCTCCAGGCAACCAAAAAGGAACACTGCCCCCACCCAAGCCCTTAAGGCTCACACATTATCTCCAGCCTCTTGCCCCAGCTGCCAACTGGGGCAGCCTAGGCACAACCCTGACCAGGCCCTGTTCCCTCAGCCCCTCCTGCCTCCTCTAGGCTGCAACCCACCCCCCACTCAGGCTGCCACCTGTGTCAGTTTCCAAGGTACACAGCCTGGCTGTCCTTGTGCTCAGCAGTCACTTGTCCTGAGCCTAGTGTGCTGGGCTCAGGAGACAGCAATGCTCAGACCTGGCCCTACCCTCGGGTCCTTCCAGACATGAACAAATAGCCATCTCCCTTTGACAAGCAGATGGATGCTTTTCTCTCAGGAGAGGCTCTCAGAGCCTGGGAAATATTGTCCCCTCTGGCTGCAGAGCAACTCTGAGGGCAATGAGATCATATCTGAGGGTTTCCCTCCCCAGCTACTGCCTCCTCCCTGGAATTTTCCATAAATTCTTGGGTGTCAGGGAAGAAAGGACTAAGAAAAGAAGGAGCCCTGGAGAATGCTGCTCCCACACAGGGGTCCTCACGCCCATACACACAGATCCCACACTTTCCACTCAGACTTGGCCGCCCCCTCCATGACATGTACATATGCAAGGACACTGTTACACACATGCCATGGACATGTAGGCATACGGAGACGTGGCACACCCCCCATGAGCATGCACACACAGCCAGACACACACATGATCATGTGTGCTCATGCCATGAGCCTGCACTCACATGCAGATACACATACCATGAGCACGCACACTCACAGAGATGCACGCACCAGACACATGCAACCACAGACAGACACGTCGGCACACATGCATACTTAGGTGCACAATTGCCTACACCCGTTCACACCCAAGTAAACATGCATCCATAAACACACCTAGCCACATGCTTATGTAGAAGCCCACGGGCACTCACATCACACAGGACCATGTGTGATGCAGAGACAGCATAGAGACACGTGCCATATAGAGACATGTGCCGCAGCCCCACCACACAGACACACACAGGCACTCACTGCAGGCAAGTTTTCGGGAAGTCCCTGAAGTCTCGTGAGAACAACAGGAGGCTCATGCATCAGTCACATTGGCTCCAGCCCATTTTGCTCCTGCTGGGGCCAGAAAGTGCCCTGCCCTACAGCCTGGGGTTTGCTGCAGCCCCTACCTGGGTGGGCTTCAGCCTACGAAGGTTTGAGAGTTAATGGCTATGTGGGGACAGCTCAGGGGAGGAAAATGTACTCAGAGGGAGTCCTCACCCAAGTGCAGTCACATCCTGTGGCCCTGGGACAGGGAAAGCTCCAAGAGGAGTATCGAGTGGCATCCCGAGCCTGGGGATGTACAGCCAGCCACACTGCCCCAGCTATGGGCCAGGAATCTCCAACAGTGTCCAAACCACAAGGCTGCTCCCTGAGGAGCCCAGGAGACCTTGCATCCCACCACCGCTACTGAGGGGGAGGAGACAAAAGCCCCACTGGCCTTTATCCTTCTCCACCCTCACCCCACGAGGAATCCCAGACGCAGACTTGCTGCTCCAGCAGATTTCCTGGGATGGGAGTAGAAGAATCGATGATGCTCAGGGCATTTACAACCAGTGGGAAAGGCCGCCCTAGGCCTCCCTGACATCAGAAATAAATGATTCCGCGAACAGAAAACCACTCAGACGCAGCCGGAATGACCCGCGGGAGAGTGCTTTCACCTTGAGGGATGGCAGGCGCTGGCGGCAGACGCTGTCTGTGCAGCACTGGGTCAGATCCAAGCCCAGAGACCCTGACGAGCCCCAGCCACAGCCACCAACAGCTCTGCTGCAGCCTCTCCTCACGGGGGCACACGCGGGGCAGGGTCCTAGAGGCCCGGTTACTTTAGAAAACAACCGCTTGGAAGGAGCTGTCTGTGGACAAAAGTGAGGATTGTTTTCTTCCATGGAAAATCTGGTTTCTTTTTCTTCTCATGTCCCCCAAGTCTGCTGACGTGCTCTGGAAAGAAAGAAAATCATGGGCACTGGTTCCCGGGCTCAAACAAGCCCCTATTGCCTGCAAATTCTCCCAGGTGTCTCTGGGGATCCCAGGAGATGTCCCACATATGCTTGTGGATAAGGGTGATCTGTTGCTCTATGATAGCAGCAGATAAATTACTCTTCTGCTGGGGCCTGAGTTTCCTTGACACTGCCACTTCTGCTGGGTATTCTTGGGTCTGTGAAGCACCCCTGTGAGGTCATCCTCCCAAATGCAGAGCTGCTCCCACAGCCATGCAAAGTGGGAAGAAAATTCCTCCTGTGCCCCTGTTGTCAGAGGTGTCTGGAGCAGGATTGCTTTAATCTCACTCAATGTATTAAGTTCACTTAATGTTACTATAACAAAATTCCTGGGGTTGGGTACTTTATAAAGTAAAGAGGTTTATTTACCTCACAATTTGGAGGTTTGAGGACATGATTCTGGTATTGGCTCAGCTCTGGTAAGCACCTCATGGCAGATGGTGTCATGCAGAAGTGCATGTGGGAGGGAACAATCACTATCGTCAGGAGTTGCACTCACTCTTTATAACAACTCTCTTACAAGAACTAACTAGAATCCTGTGAGAACTACATCAATTCATTCTGAGGGTAGCACGCCAGTTCCCCACTAAGGCCTCACCTCTTAAAGATCCCACCACCTCTTTCATTGCCACACTGAAGGCCAAGTTTCTAACACATGAACCCTTGGGGAACAAACAACATGCAAACAATGACACCATCCCACCATGCCCTCTCCCATGCCTTAGCACCCTGACATGAGACCATACGGGTCAGCAATGGAAACTGAGGTAATGTCTGGGCCTAGAACTTTCCTGTATCCTAATGAACTTCATGAGGCAAACCCACTGGTCTGGCTACCTCTTTGCCTAGGTGAGAACTCTTCCTAAGGGATCATAGTCCACCAGAACAAAGATATCTTCTCATTGGTTGCCAGAAACATCTAGGTCCCCTGAATTCTGGAGACGAACACTAGTTTGGCTGAAGCAGCCCTGTTGTGCATATGGGTTTGCACAGAAGTCATGGTGAAATCTAATAATGCAGGAGTGAGGGCCTGGCTTGGCACTATTTGCCACAAACTCCTCCTGCAACATTCCAGGGGACAAGAACATTGTCTCTCATGATCAGATCCTTGTGTTCTGCAGAGGACTGAGGCTGGACATGACCTCTTTTCTAGAATGGCAAGCAAGGATGAAGATCCAAGACCCAGTGTCCCCACTTTCCACCCCTCACCCCACTTGTCTCTTTTCCATGCAAAGCTGTAGCTAAAGAAGAAAGGAGGGATTACTGCTGACTGCAATGGTCTCAATATTTGATCCACTCCTTGCCCCAAATTCATATCGTAAAATCCTAATCCCCAATGGAATGGTATTAGGTGGATGGTATTGGGAGGCAATGAGGTCATGAGGACAGGGCCCTCCTGAGTGGGATTAGTGTCCTAAGAATAGAGGCTCCAGGGAGACTTGTCTCTCACATCAAATGAGGACAGAGCAAGAAGATGGCCGCTGGGTTGGGGGTGTGGTTCAGTGGAGGAGTGTCTGCTTCCCACGTGTGAGGCCTGGGATTCCATCCTCAGCACCACATAAAAATAAATAAAATAAAGGTGTTGTGTCCATCTACAACTATATATATACACACATATGTACATATGTGTACATATATGTGTATATATATATATATTGCCATCTATGAGGAAGCAGTCCCTCCCAAATACCAAATCTGCCAGCACCTTGATCTTAGATTTCCCAACATTTGGGAACTATGAGGAATAAGTTTCTGCTCTTTCTAAGACACTCCATTTCTGGTGTTCTATTATAACATCCCAAAAATATTGAGATTATTGATCCTGAGCTGGGGCTGTAGCTCAGTGGTAGAGCGCTTGCCTCCCACGTGTGAGGCGCTGGGTTGGATTCTCAGCACCACATAAAAATAAATAAATAAAGATATGGTGCCCACCTACAACTAAAATACATTAATAAAAAAAAGATATTGATCCACACTAGAAATCAATGTTTCCCTAAGAACCCGCTTCCAAAAGATTCTAGCTCCAGCCTTTAGGACTCTTGCTATCTCTCCAGTTCCAACTCTGTTACTCAAAGACAGACCCTGAGGAACAGTGACCTCTGACCCAGTGACCCTGAGTTTTCCTTTGGTCTGGCCCTGAGGGATGCTGTTCTGAAAGGCTTTAAACCTGCTTGCTACCTTTGGTTTCTACATTTGCAGGGAAGTTAGGATGTAGAGTCAGCCTCTGGCTTAAAGTACCCTTAAAGTAAGGGTGCTTTAACCTAGATATTAAGGCACCCAAAAACCCACTTTCTTTTCAGAGACAATGTTAACAACTGTCCCCACTGTGTCCCTTCCATACTCAGGTACCTGAAGGGGCTTGTGGGAAAGAAGAGGCCTCTAGAGTAGGCTTGGATTACAGCTAACACCAAGTGAGAGGAAGGCTCACAATTCCCAGAGCCAGTCCTGAGACCTGGGACCAGCCTGAGCTTAACCTAGTTGAGTTTCATGACCAGCACTGCAAGGAGTACGGACAGTGTCCCAAATGTAAGGGGCCAACATTCAGGGCAGGGCCTTTCACTGCAACCTACAGTGGGACTAACCCGCCTTTGGTCAGTCCAGAAGGGAAACTAGGAAAGGGTTCTATCAAAAGATAAAATTATAACAAATTTAGTTGTAGATCTCATTGGCTCTTGTTTGTCACTTCTACAAAATGGAATGAAGCTGCCTCTGGGCAATGGCAGTAGATTTTGTAAGGTGGGAACAAGGGAACAGAACCATAGGGAAAAAACTGGCTAACATCAGGTTAGCTCAGGTTATTTTTTTGTTAGGGTAAAAGAGAAAGGCGCTTCCTTATTACACTGGGTCAAGTAAACTAGAATCTCCTATTTTTAGGGGGAAAAATGGTCTGCTTTGGGATCTAGAAGCTTCCTTAAAGATTCATTTTGATTATATGGCATTTAGCAAGAGTGACTCCATTTTGGTTTGGTCTGGTCTGTTGGGGCCTAGAACAGAAGCTCAGTCCAAAGCAATGCTTCCCATATTTTTTTGTTTGGCAATTCCAAATGAAACGGAAATTGGGAGAGCCTTAGAGAGTGGTGATGGCAGGACCCATGCAAACACAGCAGGAAATCTCCTGGTTGTCAGCCTTAAGATTTGTGTGTGAAGATGAGTGCAGGCTGGGAGCAGCAGACCAGGATCGCTTCCAGACCTGGAGGGAAGCCATCTCTAAGCTGGAGTCAGAGACATCAAACATTCCTTTCACCTGCCTCCGTGTTCCTGTGCCTGCAGACCCAGAGAAGGTGCTGCGGACACAGGAAAGTGTCCCCTCCTGGGGTAATTCATGCTGTATATCCACCACAGGAAAAAAATGCTCTAATGCCTCTCTCACATAACTACATAGGGAGATCAGATAGAGACATAGTGAATGTGTGCGTGTGTGTGTGTGTGTGTGTGTGTGTGTGATTTTAAAATCTGACTGCAGTTAGAGATAATTGTCCTAAGAGGATGGTTGAATTCCTCTGAGGGAGAGGACTACTCTTTTGTTTGGGAAAACACCTTAATGGATCTTTTAATTATGCAAGGAGAGGCCCCAGGGCTGTTCTGGACCAGAGAGGATGAGACAAAGAGGACACTAAATTGCACTGCATATTAAACTCAGGAATTTTGAGAACTATCCCAGGATGTAACAACCTTAGGAAAGGGGCCCTCACCAAAAGAAAAAGTCAGGGGCCTAAGGAAAATGTTAGCCATGAGGAGCACAGGTTCCCCCACTGCCACCCCCTTCCCCTGCCAAGGACATCACTGGGAACAGCATTGATTCTCTGTATCACAGTAAGGGTGCTTTACCTAGAAATTAAAGGAAAGGGCACCCTAGGAGGCTGGGACGCTAAGACATCTGGATCACATATTTCAACTCTTTCCTCCCTATGTCTGCCTGTTTTTATTATAACGCAATCAACAGACATTCTGCTGTCTCTGCAACCCCTCCTGGGAGGTAGCATGGAGAACACCCCATGGAGATGAAGCAACTGGCCACCAAAGAGGATGGTGACCAAGGAGTGTTGCACTTTCATTCTGTTCTGCAGTTTGCAAGGTCCCTCACTCTCCCATGGCTTCACAAACCATCAGTACAGTGCAGGACTTACTCATGTCTCAGGGACTGCTATTTGACTTTTGGGAGCTGTGATCAAATTCCAAGCCCTGCTCTTGAGTGATCACCAGAAATAACAGACTCAGTGTCACCTATATCCCACTAAAACTACATGTGTTCGTCTCCAAGGGCCATTTTTTATCTTAGATTATGCCCTTCTTTTTTTTCATGAAATAATGAAATTATGCTTTTCTCACATCCTTAATCAGCCAAAATTAAAAATTTCAACCAAGTATTAGTTCCCTTTTTTAAAAAAGTGTTTTATTTAATTAAACAGGTCTTCGAAATCCCAAAATCCGAAATGAAGCCACACTCCTGAAAGCCACTGTGGTCAGAAATACACTGATCCCTTCCAAGGGGAGTGACTCTCTTTTTCATAAACCTTTTTGCCACTTCTGCATCAGTGTATGCATCTTTACTACTCCCTGTGACATCAGGAAGACCAGCACAATCACTCAATCCATACAGTCAGCCCTGACAAGCAACAAATGAAGGTTTTTATGGGCACTTTATGTTCTTGGGAAAACTTCTTATCTCCCCCGCCGCAAAATAAGCATCAGATTTGGATGCACATATATTTCAGTTTGATGCTCAGTTCACAATATTGAAGTTTTCATCCCCTAGATCATGCTTAAATGAGGTTAGTTTTTATCTTACACCATGGTGGGGACAACCTTTCATGACCCCTTTTTTCTAATTTTACCTTTGTCACAAAACACAGTGGCCTTTCCTCACCCTCATCATGCATGGTATGTGTTTCCAACTCGGCGGACTCCCCAGGCCTCCTCCTCCTCTATGGCCACACCCAGATGAAGCCCTGTCTCTACCCCATGGTTCTCAAGGTGTCACCTGGATTCACACTGTTTGCATATCCTGTTGAGTACATGACTACCTGCTGTAGGCCTCAGGGGACTGAGAAACGGGTGCTAGAGCTAGAGGGATCTCAAAGAGATACACCTGGTCAGACGGAGTTTTAGCAGGAGACCACTTGGGACCAGGATTCTGGCAGCACATGTAGCCTCAATTTCCCAACACATTTTTGGGGAAGCCTCATCCAGTTGAAATGTCCAGTGCCTTGTCCCTTCTCTCTTTCCCCAGTCATCAGCAAGGGTCTCTGCAGCATTGCCCTGGACCTTCATTACTCTTAGGTCAGGATCCCTGTAAATTGTACTCACTGATATAGCTCCTACCTGATGGGTTTCACAAACCAAGTGTCTCTTCTCTGTGCCAGGCTTGTCATGGTCTCTTGAACTATGACCCCCACAAGCAACCACAATTCTCAGGCTCTGATCAGAGTGAGCAGAACAGCTGAGAACTGTTTTCTTTGTTCAAAACCAGGTAGAGACAGAGATTGATGTCTAGAAAATTCTAAGAATTTCCAAAAATCAATATAAACAAAGACAGGCACTCCAACATAACAAGGGACAAAGGATAATAACCAGACAATTTATGAAGTTAAGAACTCAAAGGCTTAGGGTCATTTGAAAAGACACTCAAACTGCATCAGTAATCCAAGAAATGCAATATATAACAGTGAAAGATGACTTTATAGGTACTAAATTGATAAAAAGTAGAAACTGAGTAATACCAAGAATTCACAAGATGTGGTACAAGGAAACCTTGACTCCTGGTGAGAGTGTTGAATTATGTGACCACTTGGGACAGCAATCTGGCCCTGACAAGTTAAAATAAGAATGCACTAGCCTCCAAACCAGCAGATCTTAGTTGGGTATGTATTCCTGCTCATATCTATCCATAAGTGACATATACAAGGAAGTTCATCACAATTGTTTGTAGTTGCAGGAAGTTGAAAGCAGTCTTTGGGTCCATCACCAGAGACATGGATAGGTAAAGTGTGGGAGTCAGGCATGGAGAAGCATTTGGAAGCAGTGAACTCAGTGTATCATGGCAGCATGGAAATTTAACAATAAAATGCTAAGTGAGAAAAAGAAGAGATAAAATGAACTCTATGACACTGTACCATTTATATAAATCTAAAACAACAGCAACACATACTTTATAAGTATAAAAAGATGAATATGTTCTATGGGATGAGGAATGAATATAGAAAAAATGAAAAGAAAATAAGAAAAGGACCAAGATGATGGTAATATGAGAAGAATCAGAGGTTGAATAACAAAGAGATAAGGGGACATAGTATATTTCTATTAATGTGGATTGTTAAGTAGCCATACAAAGACTACCAGACATCTTTTCCAAATATTCCTATTGAATAAGATAGGATAGATAATGGGCCCCAATTAAGACTTTTTAATGTAAAGACCACTCCCTGAGGTTAACCTGTAGAAATATTCCAAACATTCCAGCCAACTCCTTTGTGCCAGGTGACAGGAATGGAGAGGCAGGAAAGACCTGAGTGAAGGATAAGACCCAAGGGCAAACCAATAGCCTTGATACTTTCCCAACACCTATTTAGTATAGATTTTGACCAATAGCATTGGTACTTTTCCAATACCTGATTAGCGTAGATATTGATTAATATCCCCACCTATAGCTATATAAACCCCTTAGACTAGTACATTTAAGGCAACCCCTGTCGGGTCCCCTCTCACCCTGCAGGAGCTCTGTCTCTTTTCTTCTCACTTGAATAAATCCTACTATTTTACACTCACTCTTCCTCAACTGGGGATTTCATTCTTCAAATTTGAGAGACAAAAACTTGGAAAAAAAAGGCACTACAGCTGCAGAGGTAGAAAATCTGATTTCGGCACCACCCCCACCTGTACCCAAACAAATGGTGTTCTAGACCTAAATATAGGATTCCACATTTAGTTCTCTTTCCCTTCACCTTGGCAGATTTGGTCCATTTTTCAAAGCTGTTGAGCTGAATTGTGATTCTGTTATCCATGATGCTGGCTATTCTTCCTACCCTGATGACATGCAGGATTAAGACCCATGTGACATCAGTATTCCCCTTCTATCTCCTTTCATTCAACACATAATATGCACATGCTCTAGTCCAGGAACTATATATACCAGGTACCAGCAATACCAGAGTGTAGAGAGTCCCTGTCTTCAAGGAGCTCACCATCCAAAAAGAAGAGAGAGATGGAGACCCAGGATCACAATGTTGCAGTTACAATGCTACAAAGCAAGAAAGCCTGAGAGCAGCAGGAGGGGCATCCAGGCCTCCCTGGGGAGTGAGGCAAGGTGGTCCTGATGAGGTAGCACTTAGGCTACAAATGACAGAAAAGGAAGCAGCCAGGGGCAGAGTTGCCCTGCAAGGGTGTGCTGTGCATGTCTGTGTTGGTCTCCCAATTCTTCTTTCCAACTTCTCCCAGAGTCATTCTCCATTGCTCCTGCGCAAAGTTGCCCCACCCCTCTTACTCCAGGTCCTTTGGGAAAAGAATGACTCACACTTGGACCACCAGAGCATTGCCTTCTCCTGACTGCTGTGATTGGTTAAGGGATGAGCCCCAGGACCCAGAAAAGCCAATTAGGTCCTGGTACTTTGCTGAAGTGACCACGGGACAGGGATGCTGGGTTTTTGCCTGTGAGAATGCAACAGTCTAGATCTGCTGACAGCTATCTCGCCACAACACAAAGAGAACCCTGCCAGAGAATGGAATCAACAAAGAAAAAGCAGATCTGAGAGGGGCCTTCCTGGTGATGCTGCTAGAGCCCTTGGACCTAGACATGCCTGAAACTGGGCCAGATTCATCCTTGGATATTCAATTACATGAACCAATAACTTTCTTTTTGCTTAAATCAATTTAAGATGGTTTTTCTGTGTTCCAGGCAATGTAAAAAGTCCTGACTTGTCCAAAGTGACTGAAGATGAAGTTAGACAAGTCAGCAGGGGCCATATGGGAATTTACATTATATCCAAAAAGACAGGTGTTGCAGAAAGTGCAAAATCCAGAGCAAGGAGTAAAATTCCATGGTTTGCATCATTCACATCAGAGATAAATCACTATGGTGGCCAGGGTAAGAGATGAGATCAGAGGCAGAGGCCTACCTAGGACATCGATGCCATAATCCAAGCAAACCAGGACGGTGTCCCAAGCAAGGGAGAGGAAGGAAAGAATGGATCTGAAAGAAATTTAAGAGGTGAGATTCATTGGGTTTCAGAATGGAGTGGAATTGAGGAAGGTGTAGGTATAAGGTGAAGGGAAAATTCTGGAATAACTCTTGGGTTTCTGGCAGTAGTGACTTGATGGCCCACAGTGCCCTACCTGGAGACATGGCACACTGGAGAAGAAGCAGGTTTAGAGAGGAGGAGAGGAAAGGGTTGGAGGTGGGAAGGAGGGGACAATGATGCATTCAGTTGGGGATATGTTGAATTTGAGCTGCCCATGGGACTTCCATAATAACTGCACAGTTATGGAGCTCAGAGGACAATCCCCAAGGCTGTGGATGTAGACATGGGGTCAGAGAAAACTTCCCAGAGGAAGTGACAGCTTGAGAACCCAAGAATGACTTGGAGAGAGCCTGAGGAAGAAAGGGAAGAGTCTTTCCAGTTAAGAACATTGAGTACACAAAGACCCCAGAGCTCCGGAGGTCTTGGCTTCTGCTCTGACAGTTCTGACATTCTTTTGAAGACAAAAAAGAAAAGGGAAATGGATCTGTTGCAAGTCCCCAGGAGGGTTGGTAGACTATGGCCTGTGTACAAGGGACCTGTCAGGGAAACAAAAGAGGTGGTATTTTCCTGTCAACTTTGAGCAACAAGGTAGAAGACATAAGCAAAAAATAACTAAAGCCATTGCAAGAATGAATTTCCTTTAAAACATCACAAACAATAAACAAAATCCTCTTAACCCAGTAACGGCTCCTGATGGAATAAAGCACTTTCTCTGAAACGACCCCCAAATTAGCAAAACCATAATTAGGATTACTAAATGAATAGATCAGAATTCCATAGAGAAAATATTTACTCAGGCAAAACCTCCTCGATTCAATAGCTCTTTCAATTAATTTTTTTCTAAAATTTTGGATTTCTACTGACTAATCTGCTGTATTTAGAAGAATTTGCAAGGCACTAGCCAAGTAGTTAAAAAGTGTGAAATGTCTGTGCCAGGAAGCTCTTTGGGGACCACCAGAACACAGAGAGAGGCAGTGAGTTGTATGAAATGCCACCCTACAGCCACAGGACGTCACTTTCTCCAGTGCTGGTTCTTCTCCCCTGGAATATGCCCTGCAAGTCATCCTCAGCATCATAGGATTGTCCCATCCCTCACCAGAGCTCAAAGTACAAATGGGAGCCTTCTTAGCTATAGCACTGAGGTTTCCATTTAAAGGAAGCTGATGTATTAGAAGAGCTGATAGAGATTGTGCAATGAAGATGGATTGTGTTGCTTTGAACATGATACTTAATCAAGCCTGGGCTTCATGGAGGTTATCCGAACTACCCCAACATTTTGAGTGGTAGGATATCTGGGAGAACCTTTGATATGGAAGAAAAGGCAAGACCCTACCTGGAACTCTAGCATATTTTGTAGAGTGAATGTTCATACTCCTCCCAAATTTCATATTTCAAAAACCATACCCACTCCCATGTGATAAGCAATTAGGATGAGAAGAAGTTATGAGGGTGGGACCCCCAAGAATGGGATTTGTGTCCTTTTAAGAGTCCCAAGAGATCTTGCTTCTCTCTGCTCTTTACCATGTGAGATACAGTGAAAAGTGAGCAGTCTGAAACCTGGAAGTGCACCATGATCTGAAACAGACCGTCAACCATGCTGGCATTCTGATCTCAGACTTCCACCCCAAGAACTATTGTTTGTAACCCCCCAGTCTATGGTCCTTTGTTACAGCGGTCTGAATGGACTGACACCTACTAGCACCATCTCTGCTTCTCCCCCTTGCCCCACTTCCCAATAGACTTACATACATTCCCCACCCTTGGGCTCTTCCTCCCTCTCCAAACTCACCTTCCCCTGTGGTCATCCCCTCTACCTTAAATGTTCTTTTCTTTAAAGACAGGATTGGCCAGACTGTATTAGGTACCTCCACCCTGAACCCATAGCAGCCTCTCATCCACCCCCTTACCAATCCTGAAGCAAGACTTAGCATTACTCTTTGTTCCTTCAAAATTCACTCCACAATGTATTAGAATAAGAAACTGATATTGTTCTGAAGTTTCAACAGGGGAAACAGAGGAAGATCACATTGCACACCACCCAGAAAAATCAAGAGAAATTCCCACTAGCCATTCACCCTCCCGGCCATTTGTCTCTCCAGCCATGCACATCCACCCCACATACACACACAACCCCTCTCCACAAAGCTTCTGTCTCTGCTCCCTCCCCACCTGCATCGGTTTCCCTCTCCTTCTGCAGAACAATTCAGCTCTTCCCAATCTTGCTTCCAATTTTGCGTTTTCGCTCCCAGGACCCCACTCAACAGCCTTTGTCCTCCTTCTTCATTAGAAGGCAGGGTTGTTTTTTTTTTTTTTTTTCAACCTTTAATTATAAATAACAAAAATGTTCTTTGGAGTCCACCTTTTCCCTTGTGGATAAGTGCCAGAGCTCTGTGAGGAGCACAGGCCAAGGCCTGGCCAAGGATGAATAAATGACTTTAGTGGTCACTCTGGCCACAGGGCCTTCCTGAAGCCACCTGGGCTTTCCAGTCTGGGCAGTCTGGGCAGAAAGCTGTCCTGAGTTTCCTCTGAAGATTCTGGCAGAGGCAGCTCCACTAGGAAGTGGGCTCAGGCCCTACATATGCAAAGGCCTCACTAGACCATGAGAGAGAGATTTGAAGACAAGAGCAAGAAAGATGAAAAATCAATCTTTACAAGAAAAGAAGTTCATGCTTCAAACACCTGAGGGCAGTTCTATAAATCATAAAATCTAAAAGTCACAAGACTTTCTGGCTGGGTGGCAGCTGGGTTCCCACATGTTTTGGGGAAAGGGGCCAATTCCACCCTTCACTTCCTCTGTAAAGCTCACCTGCCCACGTGTGTAAGCTGGTGTCCCCATGCTATGCCTAGCCAGAGAGCCCACTGCCCCATTGTGTCTGTCTCCATGGGGGTGGACCTGAATGCTACTGGCAGTAGAACTGAGCTGAGACCTTAGTACTGGTTTGCACCACACACTACCCTGGAGCAAACAAAATTGGCACTCTCATGCCATGGAGGATAGAAAAACATGCTTAATGGAATGGAGCCCAGACAGAGACTACGTCCGTCGTCCGTCCGTCGGTATGATGGGCTCACACTCAATGGCATTTGAATCTAAGCCCGTGAGTTAGGACCACCTGGGGCAGGTGTGAGGGTGGTAATTGTTTGAAGTCAAACTTGTGGGAGTAGCTAAGTTTCTGCTCTTCCAGTAGAGGACAGCAAGAAGCAAGAGCCAAGACTGGATTTTTTTTCAGGTAACCTCTGCATAACTTTGGAAATACTGAGAGAAACCCTTGAAAGAACTGACCTTCCTGCTATTTAAGTTGATGAGGGCACAGAACCATGATACACTGAAATCTTTTTGTTTGGGAAAATTTTACCTGCAGAATCCACCAAGTTGAACATTGTCACATATTTGCATGGCTTACGTTAAGATACACAGCATTCATATGACAGATTGTACTTTCCAAAGACAGTCACAGCAATATCAACCCACCCAACCTGCCTTGCTGAAATTTAATCTTGCCACTCCATCAGGAGGTGAATTTGATTTCCCCTTGGTATCCGAATAGTCCAGTGTCTGCTTCAATCAATAGAATACAGGCAGAAGTCGCCCTGTGCCAGTTCCAGGCAGAGCCCTTAACTGCCCTGGCAACTTCAACTTGCTGCTCGCTAGAATGTTTGCTCTTGGGATTCTCCCTTTCAGCACACAACCCTGTGTTGACTATATTTTCTGTATTCTTGATGCACTGGCATTGGGAACATTGATCCTGGAGATACTGCTCCTCCCAGGGCTAACCAATTTCCTAGAGGTAGCAAATGACTCCCCTGAGAGCATGCCTTTGATAAACAAAGGACCAACACACCAATCACCTCTTTTTATCAAACACACACACCCAGCTAATGTTCTCCCCACCCTAAATAATACCAGGACTAGACAAATAGAGATCACCACAATAGTCCAGAGTCTACCAAAATTATAGTGTGTCTACCCTGCCTCACCCATTCCTTCCCAAGAAAGAGCCATGTTCTGTTTCATGCTTCTGCCTCTTGATCTGCTTGTGCTTCACCACGTGGCCTTGCATGGTATGTTCTGCCTCCTGTTTCTAGGGATCTGTGAGTGTAAACTTCTTCCTCCATGACAACCATTTCCATGTCTGTGGGTTTTAGCATGCCTGATTACATCATATCTCAGGTAGATTATTTTGGTGTGTGGTGCCAGATACTGAACCCAAGACCTCATGCATACTATACAAGCACTCTCCCCCTGAGCTACATACCCAACCCAAATCTCAGGTACATTTTAGAGCAGCCACTATGCTGTGAGCCCCAAGCTACACAGAGGGGTCAGGTGATGGCTTAACAAACAGTCCCACCTAAGTTCCCTGACAACTTGGGTCAGCTCCCAAACACAAGTGAGCCTTCTTGGATATCCAACATGGACACTCATAGCCCCAGACATCTTTTGACTGCAACTGCACGAGGGAGCCCAAGGGAGCCCAGCTGACCACGGAATAATTAGTGTTTTAAATCATGATGTTTGGGTGTGGTTTGATACACAGCAGGAGACAACCAGAGCATGTGTGATGTTTCACTGTAGGACGCTTTCCTACAATATTACTTTCCATGGGCTACTTAAAGTAGCACCAAGAAGCTCATTAGAAATGCAGAATTTCAACCCCAGCTTAAGTTTACTCATTCAAAGTCTTTATTTTAGCAAAAACCCCTGAAGAATCTGAAGAATTGTGTGTACATGAAAATATAAGAGGCTCTTCTGTAGCAACCATTGAGGACACTCAGCCCAGATCTCCTGGGCTCCCGTTATTGGTCACTGGGATCATCCCTTAGCTTCTGCCTAGGCACTTTGATTCTAAAAGTTTGTCCTGGGAACTCCCTCTGGAGCTCGCCTGTGCTTTATGGAGCTGCTTTGCCTATACTGGGAGATGGACTGAAGTGTCTGAGAGTTGATATCTCCCTGCAGTGCCAGCAAAATGACTGTTTAGTATAGAAGTACGAAAACCCAACTCTTTGCCTGGTGGTGGAACGAACCTTAATGTCATTTGCTCCAGAACCATCAGGATCTGGTCCGTGACTTGGTCTTCACCTGAAATTTCACCTTTGCTGGACTTCCTCCCTTCTCTGACCTCCTTCCCCAATTCCTTTTCTGGGTTCTTTTTCTCTTTCTCTCTCTTTATCTCTCTCTCTCTCTCTCTCTCTCTCTCTCTCTCTTTCTTTCTTGCATGGAGGGTACTGGGGATTGAACTCAGGGGCACTTAACCACTGAGCCACATCCGCATCCCTTTTTCCCTTTTTAATATTTTATTTGGAGACAGGGTCTCACTGAGTTGCTTAGGGCCTTGCTAAGTTGCTGAGGCTGGCTTTGAACTTGTGATCCTCCTGCCTCAGCTTCCCAAGCAACTGGGATTACAGGCTTGGGAGCACTTCTCTAATGAGTCACTGTATGAGGAATTCTCATCTCAGGGAACACAACAGGTATCTAAAATGAGGAACAGGAAAATCTCAACTAATCAAAATTTAGTGTTATCTTGTCATGACCTCCTGGCAAAGTTAGCAGACATTGAAGATTAGAGCAGACAGGATGGGAGAGTGGGAAGAAAGGGAGACAATGAATATAAACAGCTCTTTGAGGAATTTTTCTATAGAGAGCACTAAAATATGATGCAGACACTGGAGAGAAATAAAAATTATATTAATTTTATTGCTGTGTAGTACATTACCCCGAAACTGAGCAGCCTCTGTTTCTGTTATTTATGATCCCTTACAGTGTCTGGGGGTCATGAATTCCTCAAGGTGGTCCTGGCTCAAGGTTTCTTGGGAGGGTTGTAGTCAGGATGGTTAGTTAGTCAGCACTGCAGTCTCACTGGAAGGCCTGACTTGGACTGGAAGGGCTGCCTCCAAACCTACTCTGGCTGCTGGCCAGAGGCTCCAGTTCCTCTCCTCTTGGGACTCCCCACAGGGCTGCTCATGACATTGCTTCCCCAGGAGAAGTGATGAGAGAGACAGATGTTTGTAAGTGCGTAGGCAAGAACTGGGAAGGATGCACTGTCAAAAGGTGTAAAAGTTCTTGGCTCTTGGGAGTGGGTTGAGAAGCATAGGACTGAGGGCATGATGAAAGCAGACTTCCATGTCATAAGTTTCTGAATTCCTTTTGTAATTTTAAAATGTTAAAGGTGAAAGTTTAAATGAATTGGCAATAGTTGATAATGAATGAAGTCATGTCCACTGCAAAAATATCTATGAGAAAGAGAAATGATAAGAGCAGAGAATTTAAATTGGGTCACAAAAATGTTGTGAATGACAAAAAAAAAAAAAAATGTGGACAATTTTAGAAGTACGTATGTGTCCATGCAAGATTTCCTGGGAGCACGTGGTGAGCTCTGAAATTGCTGTTGACCCCTGGCAGGGTGAGGGTAGAAGTCCCACCTCTGCTAAGAAAGCCCAAGGCATTGTGGGAAACTTCTGCCCTCCTGTCTGTTTCCCACCCCCGTCCATGAGAAGTATCCACTCCAATCAGCTCTATGTGGCTTTCTCTCACCAGTAGCCTCTCTGGGGTCTGACTATTGGCTTTCTGGTCTGATCCTCACGAACACCTTAAATGCAAACATCCCCCACTTCCTACAGCATGCAAAACCATTTGACTGAGTGAAGGTCCTCACTCCTCCAGTAAAAATAACAACTGAAACAATTCAACCCTTCCAGCGACAGCCCTAAGAGTAAAGGGCAGGTAAGTGGTTTAGTGTTAGCTCCAGAAATGCACCTGGTGGCCCTGCAGTAGAAGTAGTTCTACCAGAGGTTGAAAGTCAACTATGGTTTGATCCTGATCCTTGGGTGTGATGTCTAAGATAAGGGTGATCACCCTGATGCAGAAACGGAAGTACAGCCAGGCAGAGATGGTAATTACAGCAGGTTTATTGCAGGGTGAGAGAAAGGCAAGAGAAGGTGAGATACACCCTGGAGAGAGGGGCTGGCAGATCAGCTAGGGATTGAAATGCACTGAAATGATTAGATTTGGGGCTAGTGTTAGGATAGGGGGTGGGAATTTGCAGTGGCACAAAACCATGGAGTGGCAGTAACCATGCCTCTTTGGACCTGAGTGCTTGTGCAGCTGTTGCCTGTTTGGGGGAAGTCACATGACTGTGTGTCTGTGCCTTGTGAAAGCCAAGAGCCTGCACCTGCGTACTTGGATCACTGTGCCCTTTCTGGCCTAGCACCACTGGTGGAAGGTCACGTAACAGTCAACTGACCCCCAGGACAGCTTTATGGGCACATGCATGACCTTGGGAACATTATGTGTGCCCATAAATCTGTGCAGGAGTGTGATGGGGACCTTTGGTGGAATGGGGGTGGGTACACTGGTGGTGTCATTTGCTGGCTCTGAGTAGTCTGCTCACCTTCCTAAGGTGGATCTCTTCTATAGCCCCAGCCCACACAAAGAGAGGGGGAATTTATAAGACCATAATGGATATTGAGTCTTCTGGGTCTATTGCTGGTTAGGGATCCTTTCACTGTCATCCTCTTGTTTTGTCTCCCACTTCTCCCATTCCCGTTCATCTCTAACTAACTACCTGTGCTAACAGTACATTCTCCCAGCTCAAGGGGCAACAGAACCTTCTTCAGCCTGCCCCATCTGCCAATAGTCTCTGGTGCTGACCTCCAGGCCCAGGAGAGGTCCTGCATGGAGCCAGGGCAACGTCACACTCTCAGCACCAGTACTATACTGACGTGGGGCTGCTCAGAAAGAAGCAGGCTTGTGGAGATAGTGGTGTCTCAGGATCTGCCCCTGAAAGACGATAGTGAGAGCAGAGGACCTGTCTTGAAACAAGAGCCCATGATGTGGGGAAATGCACAGACACTGAAAAGACCTGTGCAGCAGGAGTCCACCTGGGGTTACTGGTGCCATTCTTGGCCAGAGGTAAGAGGGGCTCTTGCCTTGGACTGGCCACTCAGAGCAGTGCTCTGCTTAGTGTGGTCTGTGGGCTGGTGCCAGTCTTTTGCTGGTTCTTGATGAGTTACACACAGAAACTGAGATCATCATGTATCTTTTCAATCTTTATAATTTGGGGCTTGTATTTTATGTGGACTTTTTAAAGTTTGCCAATTTGTTATAAAGGATATGACAGTGTACACAGATGAAAAGATACAAGGGCTGAGAATGTGTCTCAGTGGTAGAGTACTTGCCAAGCATGTGTGCAGCCCTGGGTGTGATCCCCACCATTAAAAAAAAAATGAAAGGAAACAAGAACATAAACAGAGAAGCTACAGAATGGGAAAAAATCTTTGCCACCTGCACCTCAGAGCATTAATCTCCAGGATATAAAAAAGAACTCAAAAAACTTAACACCAAAGAAAACCAAATAACCCAATCATTAAATGGGCAAAAGAACTGAAGAGGCACGTCACAGGAAAAGAACTATGAACAGTCAACAAATATATGAAAAAATTTTCAACATCTCTAGCAATTAGAGAAATGCAAATTAAAACTACACTAGGATTCCATCTCACTCTGGTCAGAATGGCAATTATCAAGAACACAAGTAACAGTAAATGTTGGCAAAGATGTGGGGAAAAAGGGTCACTCATACGTTGCTGGTGGGACTGCAAATTGGTACAACCATTCTGGAAAGCAGTAGGGAGATTCCTTAGAAAACTTGGAATGGAACCGCCATTTGACCCAGTTATCTCTCTTCTCAGTTTATACCCAAAGGACTTAAAAACCAGCATACAATAGTTAAGCAGCCACATCAATGTTTATAGCAGCTCAGTTTGCAATAGTGAAACTATGGAACCAAACTAGATGCCCCTCAACAGATGAATGGATAAAGAAAATGTGGAGGGCTGGGGATATAGCTCAGTTGGTAGAGTGCTTGCCTCGCAAGCACAAGGCCCTGGGTTCGATCCCCAGCACCGCAAAAAAAAAAAAAAAAAAAAGTGGTATATATACATAATGAATATTACTCATATATAAAGAAAAATGAAATTGTGTCATTTGCCAGTAAATGAATGGAACTGGAGAACATCATGCTAAGTGAAATCAACCAATCCCAAAAAACCAAAGGTTGAATGTTCTCTCTGATACATGGATGCTAATCCTTAACAAGGGAGGGTAGGGAGGTGAAATATAGAAGTTCATTGTTATAGACAAAGAGGAATGAAGGGAAGGGAGGGAGTGGGAATGGGACAGTAGAATGAATTGGACATAACTTTCCTATGTTCATATATGAATACACAACCAATGTAACTCCACATCATGTTCAACTGCAATAATGAGATAAAAATTATAAGGGGTTGCACCCCATGTATGTACAGTATGTAAAAATATATCCTACTGTCACATATATCTAAAAACAACAAATAAAAGAGAAAAAAGTGCTATGTCTGTTGAAAAGATGCATAGAACAAGGTGTGCTGGAGGGACATGAAGTTCCCTGCTCTGTGTGGGTACAATGCCCTTCAGGGACCTCCCAGAGTCCAGAAGCTCTCCAATACTATTCTTTGGGGTTTTAATGGAGGCTTCATTACACAGACATGATTGATTACACCATCAGCCATTGGTGATCAATTTAACCTTCAGTCCCTCTCTGTGCCCGGGGAAAGTGTCATTCTTCTAATCCTCCCTTGGTCTTTCCAGTGACCAGTCCCGACCTTGCGGTTACCTAGAAGCTTCTAGCCATCCTCAACTCATTAGCATACAAGACACATCACTTTGGAGACTCTGAGGATTTGAAGAGTTGTACACCAATAAACTAGACAAAGACCAAGTAAATAGTTGACAAAATTTCAGAGATCCCTTACAACCTAAAAGATACTGGAATATTAT
>JAJEJO010054239.1:446195-480429 GCA_020662805.1 Glaucomys volans | reverse complement strand
GGCCTTGTGCTTGCAAGGCAAGCACTCTACCAACTGAGCTATATCCCCAGCCCTTAGTCTTCAGTCTTGTCGGGTCCCCAAAGCAGGAATGGTCTCTGCAAACATAACGTCCCCTTTTCAGGCACCTGACAAAATTGAGCTAAGAGATAGTGGCATCTCTTGCTCTGAGCCTCTTCCTACGTTAAAGTAATATTGAATTTCTCTCAATTGATAACCCATTTATTCACTCCTTTACACTCAGCTACCGTTCTTCCTTCTCTTTATTTACACCTAAACATTTCCACCTGTGGAATGGTTTGGCCACTGTTTGCCTAGACAGCTGGTAACAATACTAATGATACTAGCCAGTTCCCTCAGTCCACTCGCATTCAGATAGGGCAAATTCACACAGATGCAGAACTAGAGGATTATTTTTA
Source organism: Glaucomys volans (assembly GCA_020662805.1). NCBI lineage: Eukaryota > Metazoa > Chordata > Mammalia > Rodentia > Sciuridae > Glaucomys > Glaucomys volans. The sequence goes on along the minus strand of JAJEJO010054239.1, from coordinate 480,013 downwards.
CCATAGGCAATATAGATGCATTCATTGTTAACTTCAATTTTGCCAGATGAGTGGAGCATGACCCACTTGCCTCACGCCCTTGGAGATTCTGACATGGGGTTTAAAAACATAGTTACAGTTTCTTACTTAGGAATAGTCCCTACCTCAAGATGCTGTAGTTGTGAGACCTGATCCTGTGACTACTACATCAGATTGGGGGTGGGCAGGTGGGGTGGTTGTGGTGATGAGGAAAATAAATTTTTTACCCTAGCCATTTTGTATGGATTTTTAAAATTCACTTTTCTAGTGTTTTATTTCTTTTGGATTTTTACAAAAGAATGGCTCTGTGTGTGACTAGAAAATTAAAATTGGATCCTGTACCATAGAAAATTTGAGAAACCCTACTTCAGAGGGTCTCCCATGTCACACACACAAAATAAACTGACGAGGAAGGGCATGGGAACTGGTGCTCAGTGCTGGAATAGCACAGCCTGGGACCAAAACATCAGTTCCAGTGACAACACTGTTCAGGCTCCAGAGAATCACTGCTCCTCACCTTTTGCCCTATGTCTTCAAGACCGAAAACAGCTATGTCTGAATGTCTCTGAGGTTTCTGGGTTGTGCTTCTGCCAACATGAGAGACAGAAACCACTTCAGAGTACAGGGAGGATTTGAGTGGCGGAAGCACTTAGGTAAGAAAAAAGACAAATTAATTAACTTGTCAAATCCTTTTTCTCAGATCGAGAGAAGGCAATCATCTCTTGCACAGTGAAATACCATTTCCCAGTAGGGCGACCCGTCCATTTCATGCTTCTCTTTGTGCTCTGGTTCTTGGTTCAGGAGGGACTCACAAATTAGTGTGGTATTGACAGATGCTTCTGGTGGCTGAGGAATATTTTTGCCATAGTAACACTTTATTTTCTCTTTAAATCTATATCAATGCAGGTAGAGATGTCATATGTATGAAGCCAATTCTTTACATTACTCCATAAATCTAGATATTAGTCTAAAAGATTGTGAAAAATTGCAATATAGGAAGCAGATTTTCTGTGGAGAAATTGAAATATTTTGCAGTATTTTCCACAATCATGATTATTTCTCTTACACGATGCCATGAAAACATCTGAACAAGACATGCAAAATTCATGGTTCATTTCCAAAATTCAAATATTCTTTAAAGATTTTTGATGACATTCCTCTTATTAGTGAGCTTTTTCCAGATTGAAATTAATTTTTAAAATTACCTAAGAATTACTGATGATTCAAAAAAAGGTAATTTGACATCACTGTCAATAGAAAATAAATCGTGCAAAAACCTTGATTATAACAACATAATTAATTTGCAATAAAAATTAAATTTAATTAAAAGATACATAATAAGTTATGAATTATGTTTATCTTTTTTTTTTGTAGTGCTGAAGCAAGTATTCTATCACTGAGCTACATTCCCCATCCCTAATTATATACATCTTGATTTTATTGTTTGTCAAAACATCCCTAGTCCATCAACAGAAAATCTAAACATGTGCAAAAGTAATTAAATTCTGTCACCTTTACTATTTTGCCAACTTTCACTCATATAAAAACTGTAGGGACAAAGTTGGGGATATAACCCAGTGGTAGACCATATGTCTAGCATGCCCAAGTCCCCAGGTTCAATCCCCAGCACCAAAATAAATAAAGGAATAATAAATAAAATAAATAAATAAATGCCATATATTGTTCCACTATACTTTTTTAATTGTTTTATCTTAAGAGGGTTTATTTTCCAAGATAGAAGGATAGAACATTTTTATCTAATAGTTTACTGGCTTGGTTTATAATTTTAAACATTTATACATACACGATGTGACCCTTGATAGGAAGAGAACTGCTTGGGGTTACCTTCCTAAGCTGAGCCAGGGCTTCCCAACAGTCAAATAGAGATTTGAGAGGTCAGTGTGCGCTTTAATTTTCTCAGAGACGGTGTCAGTAGATGGAGATGTGACTTGAACACAAACCTCAGTAGGGAGCATGGTTTTTAGGAATCATTATTTGCAATTAATTCCATATCTCTTTTAGTCTTCAGTTACTAGAAATGTTTGTCAGGCTTTGACCTAAGAAAGTCACCCTAGGCAGGACTAGCAGTGGATGTCCCTAAAGGCCACCTTTGTGATCCTCTTTTGTTGCTGTTCCTTCTTTGATCTTGGAGAGTTTGATCTGGGTCCCACTGCAAGGAACTATGTGTGATGGCTCCAATCCAGATGGTCACTCAAAATCCTGTTCTGGAACCAATGGTATAGGCTGATGCCAGGAGGAAGAGGGCTCCTGGTCATCCACAACTGTCCACCTCTGCCCAAGGTCAAGATCTTATGTGGACCAAAAAGATGAATGCTTACCTCCTGTTATTATCTGTACCATTTCCCTACTAAGGGGCCCTTGCTTTGCTTCCTCTGTGTGAACAAGTGTGCACACAAATGTAACTTTACAATCAATGCTGCAATAAACACTCCCATACAGGGGCCTTAGGTGGATGCTTTCATTTCTCTGGAATAAATTCCCAAGAGTGGGATCACTAGGTCAAAGGGCATATGTATTTTTAATTTTAATGGATTTTTTCCAGATTGATTTCCAAAAAGGCTGCAGTAATTTACATCTCCACCAGCAATGGTTAAGAGTACGCTTTTCCTCCCATATGCAATTGGTATAGAAACTTTAATTTTGCCAGACTGGAGGGTGTAAATGATATCTTATTATTACTTTAATTTGAACTCCCCTGAATTCTAATGAATTTGAGCATCCTAATGAATTCGAGCATCTTTCCATATTGTTGATGTTTTTCTTCTCTAAATTGTCTATTTCTCCATTGGGTTATCTTTTCTTCTTCCTTGTTTAGACCTGGCACATTCTAGGCAAGTGCTCTACCTAACATTGAGCTACATACCCAGCTCTGTCTTTTTCTTATCAACTTATGAGAATTCTTTACATATTATGGGGATTGACCTTTTGTCTATCATCTGCATTACAAACACATTTTCCAAATCTACTGTTTGTCCTTTGACATTATTTGTGGAATATTTTGCCATAAATTGTGTTTTTAAAAATACATATGTGGGAAGTGATATTGGCCAAATTATATTGTTATATTGTGTGCATGTACAAATATTTAACAACAAATTCCATCATTATGTACAACTATTATGCATCAATAAAAATGTGTAAAAATGTATAGGCAAAAATATCCATTTTTTACATCTAGGTTTCCAAACTTGGTTGAGAATATCTTCTAATTGTTAAATTATATAAAGCCCAGATTATATTTGTAATAAAATTTTTATTACAATAAAATATGCATACCAAATAGTGCATATATTTTTCTGGATTGATGAATTCTTGCAAAGCAAATACACTCAATGTAACCAGGACCTAGATCAAGAAACAAAACCTTGCAGGGTACAGTTGTGCACACCTGTAATCCCAGTGACTTGGCAGGCTAAGGCAGGAAGATCTCAAATTCAAGATCAGCCTCAGCAATTTAACAAGAACCTTAGCAACTTAGTGAGACCCTGTCTCAAAATAAAAGATAGGTGAGGTATATGTCAGTGGTAAAGGCCCCCTGGGTTCAATCCCCAGTGAAAAAAAAAACAAAGAAGAAGGAGGGGGAGCAGGAGGGGGAGGAGGAGGGAGTGGGGGAGGGAGGGAGGGAGTGGGGGAGGGGGAGGGGGAGGAGGAGGAAAGGAAACAAAACCTGACCAGCCCTGACCAGCACCTGACGATCCTTTATGTCCTCTTCCAAGCCCACTTCCCTCCCAGAAGATTAACCTCCACCCTACTTCTTGCAACATAGTTTAGGATTTGAACTTTTATCTAAATGAATCATTCACATGTGGCTTACTTGTATCTAGCTTTAATACAGCATCATATTTGTGAGATTCCTTTATGTAGTTCATTCAGTCTCATTACTCTGCATTATTCCTGTATGTAAATCTACCATATTCTATCTGTTTTACTATTGACAGACATTTAGGTTGCTTTCATTTTGGAGCTATGCCAAACAGTATGGCTATAAACATTCTTGTACACGTGCTTTAGCAAATGGACATCTGCATTTCTGCTGGGTATTTATCCAAGAGTGTAATTTCTGGGTCATGGGGAATGTGCACGTTCAGCTTTCACAGATATTGCCTAACAGTCATCCAGAGCAGTTCCACCAATTCCACCCCCTCCGGCAATGGAAGGGACTTCTCATCGCTCAGCCGCCACCTCAACACTTGATATCATCTGACTTTTTCATTTCAGCCATTCTGGTAGGTGTGTGCTAGTGTTGCATTGTAGTTTGTCTTACCAGATCTTTAATACTTTACATTTTACATTTTTAAACCTTTAATCCATCTGGAATTATATTTTTGTAAGGTCCACTTTTGACTCTCTTCCAACAAATAACCAGATGTGCTAGATTAAATAGGCATTTGCCAGGTGAAGTGGAACAGGGGAGAATGCTCCTTGCTGCAGGAACTGTAGGCATGAACCAGCACGCTGCACCCAGGAGCTTCCACAGGTGTGGCTACAATTACCAGGGTGCAGCAGCAAGTGGCAGAGGAGGGTGGGCAGGGCCAGATCTTGCCATTCCCACACTCCTACACAGGCTACCATCGAATGGACATGCCAGTGGAAAAAGGATCCTCTCTGCTTCTGATGTTTAACACTTCTTGATGTTCTTTGATCTTCATTTTGAAAAGTGTGATTATTAAAATGTCCCTCTTAGGGGAAGGAGGGCACTCACTTATTAAAATCCATTATATATACTATTTCATTTCATCCTCACAATGAGGTGAACCCTGTTAATCTTGATTTACAGAGAGAGAACGTGAGGCTCTAAGAAATCCCATGGTTTGCCCTCACACACAGCCAGAAAGTGGCAGTGCGGAGACTGCAACCCAGGTCTGTCTTCCTGTCCCCAGATGCACTGCTGGTGGACAGATGAATTGACCTGGCAGCCACTTCACAGAGTGGTACCTGGGATGGAGCAGAGATTTACAATCATTACATCAGCCCCTGCCAACAGACCCTGTTGGTTTCTGTTTTCTCTTCCCCAGTCACACTGATGGTTTGTTTCCTGGAAAATTGGGCTACTGTTCCAGACAGCAACGGTCCCCTTTTCTGAAAGGCATGAAGAGTGAGGCTTCAGTGGCTGCTTTGGACCCATGGGTCCACGGAAAAAAGAGAGAGATACCTTAGGAGAAGCAGGTTGGTGAGAGAGTCAGGAGGACTCTGTCCTCCTTGCCTTTCCCATGCTCAGTTCTTGGTTACAGAAAGTCCAACTGCTCCTTTCCCCCAGGAAAAACAATCTCTGTAGCCTACAATAAACCTCCTGATACTCTGCACTCTCATGGGCAGGTCTGTTCCTCCTGGCAGAGAGATATGAACATTCACTGCCATGAACACGCTGGCACACAGACACACTCAGACACGCAGAGGTGGCACACAGCCCCACACTGACACATAGCAGCAGAAACAAATGCACTCTCAGAGAGAGAGGCTGCCTCCTGGAATAGGTGAGTCCAGAGAACCACAGAGCTCCAAGGTTTCCAAACCATGCCATGGTTGTTCTTCTACATGGAGTGTTCTTCTACAGAAGGAAGTCACACAAATAATGAAGCAGTTTCCCACCAAAGAAATTTTAACTGATAGAGATAATTGTAGAAAAGTGTGCTGAAATTATGAGGTGCCATTTTCCCTCTATCAGATTGGCTAAGATCTAAAAGTTTGATAATACCCAGTGCAGGTGGAGATGTCAAGAGATGCCATTTGGCAGAAAAAGTAAATTATTCCAACTTGGGAGAAAAGTAACTCATCAGTAAATGTGAAATGTTAAATGTAGCTACCCTTGAAACCAGTGATTCCATTGCTAAAACAAATACATACACAGACACACATATATATACTTATACACACACACACACACCAAAAAAAAAAAACTGATTAAAGAAGTTCATTGCAGCATTTGCTCATACCATAAAATCTGAAACAACTAAAAATGTCTAGGGTTGGGGTTGTAGTTCAGTGGTTGAGCACTTGTCTAGCATGTATAAGGCACTGGGTTCGATCCTCAGCACCACATAAAAATAAAAAAATAAAATACAGGTATTGTGTCCACTTACAAGTAAAAAAAAATATTTTGAAAAATGTCTATTCATAGAATTCCAATCAAATAAGTGAAGAGATACCTACACTATGGGCTATTATTAGCCTTTTAAAATGCTGAGTTAGAGCTCTATGTTCTGAAATGGGGAAACGTCCACAATACATTTCTTCTTAAAAAAAAAAAAAAAAAGGTACAGATTAACAAGTTGTTTGTACCGTACTTGTGTTTTTAGAAATATGTTTGTATATGCATGTAGAGTGTCTACAAGATGCATGAGAAATTTGTTACAATATGTAGCTCTGGAGAGTGGGAAGGGAACAGGGAGGAAAGAAGTGAAGGAAAACTAGTTTTTAATTTAGCCTTTTGTACTATTTTACTATTTACAATAAGCATGTATTAACTGTAATAAATCATTTTAACTCTGAGATTTCCAAAATGTATTCGGGTTCTGTAAGATTTCACTTAGAAAAAGAGTCCCATTGTTAATAAGTTTGAGAAAGTTTATGTACTCCAAGCCCTTTGTACAAGCAGCCAGCAAAAATTGGGCCAGATTTCTGCTAAAGGGAGAAAAAGAAGTCTATGCAATGCTGAGCAAATGTACCCTTCCAGGTTATCTGATTCTACAGTAGTTCCCATTTTTTCATTGTCTAAAAATAATACAAATGGTTCTTGACCAGGGCAACGCAAGTGAATTTTGTCCAGTAGAGGTGTAAGTGATTTCCTTTCCCAGCTGTGGAAGAAGCCAGTTTTGTATAAATTAACAGATTTATTTCATAATCATTTGTTTGCCAATAAGTATATCTGGTCTTTGTTTTGAAACCAGTTTTAACACTTTACTGGTTTCATTAATTAATGAATTAAATAAAAATCCTTGACATACGGGTTCATATTTTATTTGTATGAGGCATGATTTTTTTTCTCTTTTAAAAATCATCTTTAAATAAAGTAGGAACAACAAAGACCAGTTGAGAGAGAAATTTTCCCCAAGTTAGGTGTCTATTGTTGCAAATATAGTACTAGGTCGCCAGGCCTCCAATGTGAGCTGGACTCTGAATTGGGTGTTTTACTTACATCAAGTAACAAGATTGAAATTGGTCTTAATTTAACTTGAATACTTATCCCTTACAGATATATGGTTAATTTAAAAGATGCTTTCCCACAGATAAACACGCACACAGGCTCACACATGCACAAACACCCCCACAGTCATGCGCAGGCCCCTGCAGACACTGGGCACAGACGCACACCTCCCCTGCACCAGGAACACAGGCGCTCTAGCAGCTCCTCTCAATGACCTGGGGGAGCTAAAGGTTGGAGATGGAGCAGTGCCTCTCCTTGCAGGGAGGGCCTCATCTCTGAGCGCTGATGGAGAAGAGGTGGCTACCTCACCTGTAACTATAGGCCAGGGAACAGAATGCAGCACAGATCGACCAGAACAGATGGAGGTGCTGAGGGCTTGAAGCCAGGGAGGGAGGCAAAGACCCATCCTCAGAGCCAGCTTATTGTGCAAGTGGCTTCCACACAGGTGGAACCAGGCCCGCCCAGGCATCAAGCCCAAATTCCAGAGGACTTCAAGAAGGCTTCCCGGAGGTGCTGAGGTGACCTCTGCTTCGGTTTGAAATCCCTGGAGAAACCCTGCTGTGGTGGCACATGACTCTAATCCCAGCTACAGGAAAGGCTGAGGCAGGAGGATCACAAGTTCAAAGCCAGCCTCAGCAATTTAGCGAGGCCCTAAGCAACTCAGGGAGACCCTGTCTCTAAATAAAATACAGAATAGGGCTGGGGATGTGGCTCAGTGATTAAGCCCCCAGGGTTCAATCCCCGAACAAAAACAACCCTGCAGCCGAAGGCACTGCGCGGCAATGGATGAAAGGCCTGAGCAAAGAAGGTAAAAAGCCGAGGTCTCCAACCGTGGTTCTGTTTTTGCAGTGAAACATCCCTTCAGTATGAGAGGACGTGCGGCAGGCCTGGCCTGCAGGCCCTGAACAGCACCATTAGTTACCCTCGCTCTACTGCAGCAGCTCTTTCGGCGGGCTCGTGGCGCCCCCTGCAGGCTGTGAGCCGCTTTCCCAGAGCCCGCCACCGCAGGGAGGCACGGGCCGGGAAGGGTGCCCCAAGGTTGGGGTCACTCTTGTGAACCATCCTCTGCAGCAGCTGGAGTGCCCCTGTAGACGGGACTTTTTCAGCAGAAAATCCCCAGTGTTCTCTTACCGACCCAGGAAGGACAAAGAGACCAAAAGAGATTAATCAAGAAAGTACGGAAAGGGATTACTGGGGCATTTTCTTTTCCCCAATCCCAGGACAATCAGAGAAATCTGTTATGGTTTGGATAAAGGTGTCCCCCAACAGCTTATGTGTTAGACAATGTAAGAATTTTCATAAGTGAAATGATTGGATTAAGAAAGCTTTAATCAGGCTGGCACTGGGGCTCAGTGGTAGAGCGCTTGCCTAGTACATATGAGGCACTGGGTTCCATTCTCAGCATCGCATATAAATAAATAAAGCCCATTGACAATTTAAAAAATTTCAAGGGGGGGGTCTTTAATCTAATCAGTGGATTAATCCACTGATGTGAATTTACTAGTTGGTAACTGTAGGCAGGGAGGGTGTGTCTAGAAGAGGTAGTCACCTGGGGTGTGTGCCTTTGGGGTTCATATTTTGTTCCTAGTGAACGGAGCAAGTTCTCTCCAATTCCTGTTGCCAAGTCCTGAGCTGCTTTCCTCTGCCATGCCCTTCCGCCATGATGTTCTGCTTCACCTTGGGCCCAGAGCTATGGAATTTGCATCTGTAGACTGAGACTTCTGAAACGGCAAGCCAAAATACACGTTTCCTCCTCTAATTGTTCCCATGTTTTGGTCATAGCAACAACAACAATAAAAAGTTGGTAAATATGCAGTAAGTGATTGTACTAGCTCCATGCAAATTGATTGAGGCACATAGATTGAGTTTGAAACCCACAGCTCCACTCTAAGAGGCAGCAGGATTTACTCCACACCAGGTTGGTGCTCTAGGCTCTAGGCTGCTCACGGATGTGAAACCATTGTGTTAATGGGTTCCGTGGTGACAAAGCTGGCTGTCACAAAGCTGCAGGTTCCCCAGATTCTCCCAGGCATGGAAACAACAATGACAACAATCTTCTGCCTTCTGAAACTTGGCAATGTGGAATTTGCTGAAAAGCAAGCATTTCTGTCTGTTTTAAATTTCATTTCTCAAAACAAGCAAACAAACAAAAAGCTCAGTTAACTTTCATCATGACTTTTTACTCTTTTATCTTTTGGGAAATTGACTTTTTAATATAACTTTAATTCAACATACGTAGTTTGGGTAGGAAAATATAATCTATTTGTTGGACTATTTTCCCAGTGAAGTTCTGTCCATTTTTCATTTTTGAAGTTATTCTCTATTGTTCTAAACAGTAAGGAGAGCCACAAACTAACAAAAACATGTATTATAGTTTCAACATCCAGACTGACTTACTTAAAGAAATCTGTTTTCAATAGACTGTAATGCCCCTTCAAAGGAAGATTTAGAAATAAATTATTAGCAGTATTAATTCATTAGGGAAAAAATCATAAGTATGAATGAAACTAGGGGAATGGATTGCCTCCTCTTTCTGGGAGGTCAGGGAGAAACATCACAGGGGAACCTGCAGCCTGCTACTAGGTTAAAGGCCAGTGACCCCAAGGGCTGACCATTTGGGATGTTAATTGCTCCTGGCACATGCACTGAGGCCTGTGTCAGATGAAATCAGTTTCAGTCTGCCCTGTTTCCTTTGTCAGAATTTTAAAACTTAGTGTAGTGTATCTTTGGAAGTGTCAGATTCAAGTCCCAGTGCCGTATATCCTCACCACCACTACCACAAACTGTAGTTTGGGGCAAGTCACTTATCTTTCCCAGCCAAATTTCTTATCTGTAAAATGAAAAGAACAACATTCATATCATGTGATTGTCAAAGGAGTAAGTCATTAGCTTATTATTCAACAATTGTATACTGAGAGCCAGGCACTAGTTCAGTCACTGATGAGGACAGACAAGGTCTCTGTTCTCATAGAATTCATATTCTAATAGAGTAAGATCACAATAAAAAAAATGAATTAATGAACAAATGAAAAATATCAGATATTGATAAGCAATAGATATAAAATAAAATAGGGGGAGTGATAGGCAAACACAGGCTGAACTATGTTAGTTGGTCAGGGAAGACCTGTCTCAGCAAATCTGAGAAGAACTGTAGATGTCACAGTGCGACCAGAAATGCAAAGATCAAGGCACAGAACCTCCCAGATGCCAGTAAGAACTACAGCAAAGACCCTTATGAAGGGTACCAGGCAGTTTTGCTCCATAACAAACTACTTCCAAAGTTAGTGACATAAAAATAATAACCAGTTATTTAGTTTGTGCTTTTGTGGGTCAGCAATTCAGACTGGGCTCAGCTAGGCTGTTCTTCTGGTCTCAGATGATCTTACTCTTAGCAGTGGTTAGTAACCAATCAGCTGAGTGGCTTTGCTTCTTAGAGCTGGCTGGCTATCTACTGGGGCAGTGGAAGCAACTGGGCTATGTGTCTTTCATCATCTAGTAGACCAACCCCATCCTGACCGTGTGCTCCTGCAGGGTTTCAAGAGAGAGTGGAAACCTGCAAGGCCTCTAGATCCATGTCACAATTGCCTTCTTTTGGCAAGGCCAACCCAGATTCAAGGAATGGGAAAAAGACTTCACTGCATGATCAAAGGATTGTAAGAGACATGAACACTGGGGAAAAAGGAGAATTGTGATTTTGATAATCGGGAAAAAATAAACAAAAAAATTGCCAGCATGGCCACTGCAATTGTTGAGGAGTGTTATGGGCTGAATTATGTTCACCCTGCCCAAAATAAAACCCAAATGTTGAAATCCTAACTCCTTTGATATGGTTGCTGTTTCTTGTTTTTGTTCTAATGGCTGGATACCTATTCACAAGCCATATGTCTGACAAATAACTTGTATCTAGACTGTATGAATACACATTCTCAAAATTCAACAACAAGCTACTTCAGAATGTGTCTGCATTTTGATATAGGGTCTTTAAAAAGGTAGTTAAGGATAAACAAGGTCATGAGGACAGACTCCAATCCAATATGACTGGTAGGAGAATGAAAAGTCATAAACCAGGAGGAAATATTTGTGGACTACATATCTAATAAAAGATTTGTATCTAGAATACTATTTTAAAACTCAATAAGAAAACAAATAATCCAATAAGAGTGGGCAAAAGATACGAACAGATATTTCACCCAAGAAGATATGAAAAGATGCTCAACAACATTAATCATTAAGAAAATGAAAATTAAGATGACAATGAGATAATCTATACACTTATTAGAATACCTAAATTTAAAAGATTGACCATACATTGGCAAACATGTGAAGAGCTGGAACCCCAATACCCTGCTGAATATAAAATAGTTCAACTACTTCAGAAAACAATTTGGAAGTTTGTTAAAAGGTTGACCATCTACTACATGATTCAGCTATTCTGTTCCTAGGTGTTTCTCAAGAGAAATGACTGCACACACTCATACAAAGACCTGCACACAAATGTTCATAGCAACCTTATTTGTGATACTAAAAAACTAGGAACAACCTAATGCCCATCAGTAGGTGAACAGATAAATCATGGCATATCCATACAATGGAATACTACTTCGCAAAAATAAATACAAAAATAAGAAAACAAACTAGTACAACTTATAGGAGAAAAATAATATACTGAACTTTGTCAAAATTAGAACATTTAGTTCTATGTAAGTCTATTAAGAGAATGTAAAGATTAGAAGAAAACATTTATAAAACTATGTCTGACAAGCTGGGCATGGTGGCACACGCCTGTAATCCCAGCAGCTCGGGAGGCTGAGGCAGGAGGATCGCGAGTTCAAAACCAGCCTCAGCAACTTAGCGAGGCCCTAAGCAACTCAATGAGACCCTGTCTCTAAATAAACTACAAAATAGGGCTGGGGATGTTGCTCAGTGGTTAAGCACCCTGGGTTCAATCCCCAGCACCACCGCCCCCCCTCAAAAAAAAACGATGTCTGACAAAGGACTTGTGTCTAGGATATATGAACACATGTTCTTAAAATTCAACAATAAAAAACAAAACAATCCAATTAGATAATGGGCAAAAGACATGAAGAGACATTTCACTGAAGAAGATATATGAAGGGGAGTGAGGGGAGGGGAAGGGGTGTAGGGATGGGAAGGATGGTGGAATGAGATGGACATTATTACACCATACACATGTATGATTACACTACTGGTGTGATTCTGCACTGTGTACAACCAGAATGCATTCTACTGTCATGTATAACTAATTAGAACAAATAAAATTTTTTTTAATTGAAAAAACAAAAAAGAAGATATATGAACAGTAAATAAGCACATGAAAGGATGCACAGCATTACTAGTCATTAAGGTAGTGCAAACAATTGTCACTGTCTATCCACTAGAACAAAAACAAAAAATAGTGACAATATCAAATGCTGGAAGGATGTAGAGGAACTGGATCTCTCATAAATTTCTTTTGGGATTTCAAAAAAACTAAACATGGGGCTGGGGTTGTGGCTCAGTGGTGGAGCAACTCACCTAGCTTGTGTGAGGCCCTGGGTTGGATCCTCAGCACCACATAAAAAGAAAATAAAGGTATTGTGTCCACCTATAACTATAAAACAAAAAATATTCATACATTAAAAAATGAAAAAACTAAACATATACTTAAATGTGACCTAGAAATTGTACTGGTGGGCATTCATACCAGAAATATGAAAACTTATGTACCCACAAAACCCTGTACATGATAGTTTATCACAGCTTTATTTGCACTAGCCCCCAAAACGTTCCTTGACGACTGAATGGCTAAACTGTGATCCATTAATACCATGGAACACTACTCAGCAACACATAAATAAGGATGGGCTGTTGACCCAAGCAACAACTTAGATGGCTCTTAAAGGCATTATGATGAGTGAAAAAAAAAAGTGTATTTGTCCATTTTTTTTTTTTTTTGGCCAATATAACATAGTACCATAGACTGGGTAAGTTTCAACAAAAAGAAGTTAATTTTGGCTCACAGTTCTGGAGGTCCAAGGTCAGGGGTTGTACCTAGTGATGGTCTTTTTCTTACCAGAGTCCTGAGGTGGTGCAGGGAATCACATGGTCAGACAAGGGCACAAATGTGTGTGTCTTCTGGTCTCTCCCTCTTCTTATAAAGCAGCTAGTATTCAGTCATGGGGGCTCCAACCTGCTGATTTTATCTAATCCTAATCACTTCCCAAAGGCCCCACCTCACCACCTCTAAATACTATAGTTGGATTATTCCCAATCCTCTTTTTTTTTTTTTTTTTTTTTTAATTTTGAGACAGGGTCTCTCACCAAGTTGCTGAGGCTGACTTCTAACTTGTGATCTTCCTGTCTCAGCCTCCCATGTCACCCACACCTGGTTATGTTTCTGCCCTCTCAATACCTCACAAGGGGAATTAAATGTCAACATGTGAACCCATGAAAGACACACTCAAACTATATCCAAACCATAGCAAAATGCAAGTCTCAAAAGATCACATGCTATATGATTCCATTTATAACTTTCTCAGAACAACAAAATTATAGAGATGGAAAACAGATTAGTGGTTACCAGGAGTTAGGGATGGTGGAGAATGGAGGTGGGTGTAACTATGAAGGAGTAGCAGGAGGGAATCCTGATGGTGGCATAACAGCTATGTACCTTGATTGTGGTTATTCAGACCTCCACACATGAAAAAACGACATAGAAATATACCCATGTCATTCCAATTTACTGATTTTGATGTTGCATTATAATTACATTAGATATATCCACTGAGAGAAACTGGAGTAAGGGTACACAGGACTTCTCTGTACTACTTTCACAACTTCCTGTCAATCTTAACTATTTTGAGAGTACAAAATTTTTTTGAAAGCAATTAGTGATTGATACATTACAACCTAGATAAATCTTGAAGTAATTAAGCTAATTGAAAGAAGCCACATAAAAAGAGTACAAACTGTATGGTCCCATTTATATAAAATTGTGGAAAGAGCAAATTGATGTACAGTGACTGTTTTAGTTAGCTTTTTCACTGCTGTGACTAAAAGATCTGACCAGAACATTTTTAAATAAGGAAAAGTTTATTTGAGGCCTCATGATTTCAGAGGTCTTAGTCCATAGAAGGCTGGGTCCATTCCTTGGGGTTCTAGATGAGGCAGAAAATCATGGTGGAAGAGTGTGGCGGAGGGAAGCAGCTTACATGGTAATCACGAAGCAGACAGAGACTCCACTCTCCAGATACAAAATATATTCCCCATAGCCACGCCTCCAATGAATCACTTCCTCCAGCCACACCCCACTTGCCTCCACTTACCACTCAGTTAATCCCTATCAGGGGATTAATTCACTGATTGGGTTAAGACTCTCACAAGCCAGTCATTCCTCCTCTGAACCTTCCTGCACTGTCTCACGCATGAGCTTTGGGGGGACACCTCATATCCAAACTGTAACAGTGACAGAAATCAGATCTTTGCTTGTCTGGGAATGGGGAATAGGGCAATATTTGGGCAGAAAGGAGCAGGAGAGAAGGATTACCAAGAGCCATGAGGAAACTTTTGGGGCATGATGGATTTGTTTATTATCTTGATTGTAGTGATGATTTCAGGGTATATGCATATGTTAAACATGTCAATTTGTACCCTTTAAATATTGTATATTATGTATCAATTTATTTAGTGCCAAAAGGTGCGCAAAGACTTTACACATGAAAGTCTAATTTGGAGAAATTTAAGCAGACCTAAATAAACGGAATGTTCTATTACAGTTTTAGATGGAACAACTACATATTAAAAAAAGCTCATCTTCACCAAATTGGTCAAAATCCTGGGTGGTTTTTTGTTTTGTTTTGTTTTGTAGATAAGTTTATTCAAAATTGAATATGGGAATGAAGAGAAGGGTCAAATAGAGGCAAATCACTCCTGAAAAATAAGGTTAAAGATTTACATTATCAGCTATCAATCAAGACAGTAAGATGCTAACATGGAATAAGCAAAGAGACCAGGCCAGTCATTAATTGTGCAGCACACACCAACTGGGTGTCCTTTCATTCAGTTTGGACACCATCTACGTGGAGACAGCAACTGATCTCACAGATTGAGGGCTGTCCCACAAGGTCCCACTTCAGACCTAGTTGCAACTCAGTCTCTGGGACTTTTGACCAACAAGCTGCAAATTAGAGTCCCATATTTCCCTCAAATTTGAATAATTTGTTAGAGCAGCTCACAGAACTCAGGGAAACACTATAATTAGATTTAGTGATTTCTTACAAGGGATATTTTAAAGGATACAAACAAACAGCCAAAAGAAGAGATACATAAGATGAGGTCTGGAAGGTTCCCAAGCCCAGAAACTTGCATCCCCATGGAGTTATGGTTGGCCATCCTCCTGGCAGGTATATGCAATCTTGTTCATTTTCCTGCAAGACTCCACATGTTCAACTGTCCACAAACTCTCTGAACACTGTTCTTTTGGGGTTTTATGAAGAATTCATTGCATAGGCATGACTGAAAATTTGGATAACCATGTCAAAATGTGATTGGACACAACAGGTGTGATCTAAGGCCAATAGATTAGATGGGGAAACCCAGCAAGGTCTCTGTGTTCAGATTCTTTAGCATTCCTTCCTTAAAGATATGGAACAAGACCCCTTGTGAAATGGAGATCTAGTCATCTGTATCAGATGAGGTAGATCAGAGAATTTCTTTATGGCCGGTGGCTCCAAGGTGAGGGAGTATTGGAATTTTTGTGACCTGCCTTAAGGATGAGAAATTCTAATTTCTAGGGCCTGCCTTGGGTTTAAAAAGGAGCAGTGAAAAGGGATAAGGGAGAAAGAGAAAGAGAGAGAGAGAGAGAGAGAGAGAGAGAGAGAGAGAGAGAAAGTGGGGGAGGCAGGGAGATTTTGTTTTCTGAAGCCTGCTGCAGTGCCCCAACATTATTCTCATAGCTTAGGAAATAACAAGACCTATGAGAGGAATGAACCAGGAATTGTGGGTGAAACCAAAAATATACATACCATATCACACACTGTGCTAGTCTCTTTTAAGATACCTCCACTTTGCACTACCATTTTGTAAAGTAGGAATTATTTTTCAGATAAGGAAACTGAGGGACAAATAGGTTAAATAACTGAGGCCATGCAGAAAGTGGGTGGCAGAAGGGAATATCTGAAACTAAGCATTAAACCCCACTTCTTTCCATTAAAGTACAAGCTGTTGGCTGCATTGCAGTACCTATTCTTCACCTCTCTTTTCTTTCAGAATCCTGCTTTTGTTAGGATGTCCCCTCTCCTCTGTGGTGTTATCCCAGTGATTGCAGAGCAAAAGAAGCCTGGACCCCTGAGGACTCTCAGTGCTGCCATGCCATTCCAATTGGATAGTTTTGCTCCTTTCATTTATTTTTTTCTCATTTATTTTAGTCTAGAAAACAACTCTTAGGCTCAGTGGTTCTAGAACTGCTAGGGTTCTTGAACCAAAAAGGAAAGATAGCTGGAAGGAAACTTTCCATTTCCTTCCAAACCATTGCAAGTAGTCTAGAAACCCAAACCAGATCCCTACAAAAGGCATTATGTGGTCTACAACAGGGCTTACACAGCCAGTGGAGGACAGTCCAAGCAGGCGGGCCTGTAAGTTTGAAGGACTTCAGCCAGCAGTCTGGTGGCTGTGTTCCAGGAAGCCTGACACATCAAGAGAGCATTGTGAAGCTTGTGGCTTCTTAAAGACAGAAGCCCAGATAGCTCTGTGCTTCCCACTTGCCCAAGCTCAGCACTTACTCTTAGTCCAAAGCACTTAATCCCGAAATGGAAATCCAGGGCCTGTGTATTGTCACATCCCACAAGCTAGGAAGATCTCTGCTCCCTGTCTGTGTCAGAAATCAGATTACTATCAGGGAAACTGCCCTCCTGCCCCCACCTTGCCTTTCTCATTACTTTGCTGCTGATCTTGTCACCTTGGCTCCTGAGCCTTCACACCCCTGCCTCTCACCATTTAGCAGTCCATCCTCTTAAGGCAGGTTAGGGAGGAGGGTGTCTGATTGCCCAGATAACAAAGTTTTCTGGTCTTGGAATCCTCTAGTTCTTTTTTTTTTTTTTTTTTTTTTTTTTATCTCCTTAGAGTTTTCTGTAATCTTCAAAGCTGTGCTCTGATTTGGGTCTTTGCATGTAGCCTGAGGTTGGCCATGCCTCTGGCATTGGCAAAGGTCTTGATACTTTGTGTCCTTCATAGAGCAGATTGGATGATGCCCCAGAGGCCCAGAACTGTGGGAAAAGTGGGTTAGCCAGCTTTCACAAGGACTGATTGGTTCCACTTTAGTTTCTATTGCAATGTGGCAACAAATTTGACTACTCAAGAGAATAGTGTTGACCCGTATTCATGGTAAAGTCAAAACCTTAAGCTAATTTGGGAATTGATGGGACTCTACTAATTTCTTAGATAAATGTGGGATCTACTCTCTGGCCTTCCAGGTTAGGGTTTTGGGGGGACACCTGGAGTCTCTCTCTAAATTTTCTAGAACCAAACTTTTTTCTTGCTCTCACTTTAATATTCTAGGAGAGAGAACCAACAGCAAAGGCCATGTCTGGAAGCAATTTGGGTTGGGGAGTGATTGTCCCAAGGCCCACCCAGACCTTTTCTCTTTGTTCAACCTAAGCAATGAGACCTCAGCAGTCTATTCAGAGCTGTTTCCTATAATTGTGCCCAGAAATCTGACTTCTAGAAAAACAATTGTTTCGCAAACCATTCCAGACTACAAACAGATAGATGATCAAAATCTGAAATTACTTTTTTTTTTCATTAAGGGAATATTTCAAGGGGGACTGTAGTACCAAGAGGGTTGAATTCTTCCCCTGGGCCCTGATGAAGAGGGAGAGAGAATTAAGGTCACTGTGATTGTATATGTGGCCAGAAGCCACATCAGGCTCCACTACTGTTGCTAGTGTTCTGTTCTTCACCTCCTGCAGCTCCTGACTCTTCAGTCTGCAGTTGAATCAAGGTCAACTCTTCACTTCTTGTATGCAGCGACCCATACACACACGATGAAACCTATATTGACTGATCAACCAACAGGAGACCTAGAGCAGCCTCCATAACAACCAAATGGGGCTAGCTTGTGCTGCAGCCCACATTGTAAATGTATCCCATTTGGACTTTCACATGAGAAAGTCTATTTTGTTCAATCTGTGACAAACTGAAAAGTTCTGACAAGCCAAAAAAGAAGCAGGTGAATTAGGTGCAAAGTGCTAGAAGCTCAGTGGCATTTCATGGGAGCAAGAAGGTCATGGCAGCTTTCTCCCTGCACCACATTGGTATGGTGTGGAACCCTCTCCTGATCTTTTAGGTCTGTAGCTTTCCCACAGTTTAGTTTCCTCTGCTCTCCCAAAACTTATCTTGGGAACATATTTAACGTGCCCTGACCTTCAACCCCACAAGAATTTGTGGGTCCACAACCCAAACCAATTAACTACAAACATATGACTCTCTGTTCAGATTCTCAATAGAGAGAAACAGTTTCTGGCTAGTCATTGGTTCTGTTGTTTTGCAGTTGGGTGCTGGTTCAGTGAGCTCTGCTGGTAGGGAAACCTGCCAAGTGAGGGCCATGGAGGAAGCACTTTCTTTGATTAACATGTTCCCCTAGGAAAGAGAAAACAGGCAACTAGAGGGAAGATGGCTTTGATGGTTTTACCCAGATTCATGGGCCTTCTGATTTTTCTTTCCCAAAGTAGCCCAAATCCATTCCTGTGTGAATCTTTCCTTTGAAGGGGATGGCATGATCAGGTGGGTGGGGTGGGGCTAACTTGGGAAGGATAGGTGATCAGGAAGGGGAAGTGCTGGTGAGGTGAGCAGGGGGAGAATGAAGATAAATGTTCAAGATCAAAGTTAAGGAAATAAAATTTCACTGCCAAGTCCAAAGGTCAGGGTCAGAGTGAAAAATTGGACACAGAGCCAAGGTCAGGAGTCAGCAGAACTGGAAAAATGGAAACAGGCCAAGGAACAAGACTAGGCTGGGCATGATTGTTGCTGAGAATGAGCTGGCATTAGGCCTAGCTTCACTGGTTCTTACCCTAGACTCAGAAGGGTCACAACAAGGAAGACAAGACTAGGTTTAAGTAATATTATCAAGGGTGAACAAGAGACACCAGGGTTTCTTAATACAGGTTCAATACCCTCTCTGTGTTGTACTCAAGATTGCAAGAATTTGTGCGTGTTCCTGAACTTGCTAAAAGGAACAGCACCCTAAAGGAATTATTCTAAGATTTGATGCCAGGCACAGGGGTGCACGCCTGTAATCCCAGTGGCTCCGGAAGTTGAGGCAGGAGGATCCCAAGTTCAAAGCCAGCCTCGCAACTCAGCGAGGCCCCAAGCAATTTAGTGAGACCCTGACACTAAACAAAATATTAAAAAGGGCTTAGAATGTGGTCAGTAGTTAAGCGCCCCTGGGTTCACTCCACAGTACCGGCCCCCTGACCCCATTTGAATGTTGAATTCGGTCATCCAGACGAGGACAATCTCTGGGGTCTCCTCAGTCTCAGCTGAAGCCCCGAATGGCTGAGGGTCCGGGCCACCCTCCAAAGGGGCAGAATCTCCATGCCTTGAGCACCGCAGGACCTCTTTGAAACACAGCTGCCGTCAGAGTCCACCTGGGGAGGCGGAGCACCCTGGATGAGTTTAGAAAACGGTGGAGGACGGACACAGGGGCGGAGGGACAGGGTGTGTGAGATTTACGCCGGCTCGAATGTTAACGCGAGCCTTGCCCGCTTCTTCACAATCTGTCCGTTCCGTTTTTCTGGGAAGGCAAATATACTCCGGCCCCTGTATTTTGGGGGTTCGGATGGAGTCCTGGGAAGAGATACAAGGCCCGAATTAGCCTCTCCGCTTTTGTTCACCCTCCTTCAGCGGCGCCCAGTGTCAGGATCAGGACTAAGGGAGCCCCCGCCCTCGCGACAGCGTCGTCCCGCCCATCGGGAGGGGCTGTGGCGCGCGGGTGTGATGTAAGCGCGTGTCGACGTCAGCTCGCGCTGAGCCCGGAAGAGGCGCGGGCCGGGAACCGAGTCTGACGCTACTGCTGCAGCACCACGGTCCCCATGGCGCTGTGGCGCGGCTCCGCGTGCGCGGGCTTACTGGCGCTGGCCGTGGGCTGCGTCTTCCTGCTGGAGCCGGAGCTGCCCGGCTCGGCGCTGCGCTCGCTCTGGAGCTCGTTGCGGCTGGGGTCCTCGCCCGTGCCCCCGGGGTCCCTTTCCCCCGAGGGCCGGTTGGCGGCCGCCTGGGACGCTCTCATCGTGCAGCCAGCCCGGCGCTGGCGCCGCGTGGCTGTAGGGTGAGTGCCCGCAGGGCCTGGGTCTCTGGGCCTCTCTAGGAAGTGCGGGCGCTCCGGCCTCCGAGGTCCACTTTGGAGGTCAGGAGGCTGGGGAGCTGTAAGATAGAGCCCGCGTGGAAACGGAAGTCCTCAGAAGGCGCCTGTGTCCGCGTTGCCCTCTTGGCCAGAGGTGTCGGATGTCTGGGTCTAGCCAATTTCGTCACCGCTGCAGGACTCAGACTGGTTTTCACTCAGCTGGCCCCAGCGCTGTTCTCTTGCCCGGGTAGGACCAGCTCTAACAGCCTTTGCAAATCTCACTCAGTTTGCCACCTTCATGTTCAGGTGTCCATTCATCGTTCCAGCTTTCAGCTCCCTTGCTCCCTGGGCGACTGTTCTTTGGCAATCAAAAATGTCTTACCAGTTTTCACGGCATTCTTCCTCTTGCTTCGGAAGAGGAATGGTCTTTACCTTCTTTATTTCTTTATGCCCTGTTTTCTGTTAATTAGCGCTATCCAGTTTGGAGACCACCACTTCACTGAGATTCCTGATTTTCAAATTCAGCTTCTTTTAGTCTGCATCATTAACTTGCTGCAGCCTTCCACTCGTTTAACACGCCCTTTAGAAACTCTTCCCCAGACTTCAGTGACATTGCATATTTAAGGTTCTTCCAAATCACAACGCCTCCTTTTTTGTACTCCTTTCCGGAATGTAATTATTTCCCTTATGCTAACTTTAGCCCCTGTCTCAGTTCCTCTTGATTTTTGCCATCACCCCAAACATACCATACAAAAGCAGGCTTTCTGTCAAGTATTGTACTACTTTGTGTGAGTGCTGGAGTCAGGAGGAAGGAAGAGCAGAATTATCCTAAGATGAAATAATCTATTTAATTTATCTAGTGTGGTGTCAGCTTTTGAAAGTACTCAACTGTTAACTTGTATTTTTTTTTTAATATCAGCACATTTATTGGCTCTTGAAGATGTATTTCCTTTTGCCTGTTCTGAATTCAGGCCCTTTTCACCCACATACTTATCAGCCTCTTAATTATCCTCCCTTCATGCATGTTCTTTCAACAGATGCTTATCAACTACATGGTTGATGTCAAGTCTTTTAGGTTCTGAGGATACAGATATGGGTGTAGCAAAGTCCCTGCCTCATTTGTTGGAATCATACACATTTATTGTATTAATCTGCTTGGGCTGCTAGGAGAGAATACCATAGGCTGGATGGCTTACGCAGCAAAATTATTTTTTTGACACTCTAGAGCCTTATGGTCTAAAAATCAAGGTGCTGGTATGGTTGGTTTGGCAAGTCCTTTCTTTGTAGCTTGCAGGTGGCTAGCTTTTCACTGTGTCCTCACGGCCTTTCCTCTAGATCTGCACTGCTGGTGCTCTTCCTTTTATGGATAGCAGTCTTATTGGATTAGGACTTTCCTGTGTGACCTCATTTAACCTTAGTTACTTCTTTGAAGGGCCTGTTTCTAAATATAGTCACACAGGTTAGTGCTTCAACATATGAATTTGTGGTGGGGCAGAGGATACCATTGTCCATAACAATTGTGGAAAGTGCTTTGTTGAATGAGTGGTTAAGAACAAAGTGTGTGCTGGGGTATAGTTCATTGGTAGAACTTGCCTACTTTGCTGGGATCCATCCCCAGCACTGCAGGAAAAGAGCAAAACAACAACAACAAAAACCAACAAGGTAGACCTGTTGTCCCAAGAAGAATTACTGATTCTTCCTAGGATAGGGTATCAGAAATAGCTCTAAGATGATCTTCCACTTGCTATGTAATGAATCACCCCAGAACTTAGCTTAAACAGCCATTTTATGATCTTTTGTTATCTGAGATTTGGTGGGACTCTGCTGTGCAGTTCTTACTTGGGGTCTTATACAGTTGTAGTTGGATGGTGGCTGGGACTGGGTTCACCATAAAGGTTGACTATGACTAAAACTTCTGGGGTGGGGAGTTTCCAACTATATGTGACTTCTCCCTAGCTGTTTAGTATCTCACAGCAGGAGATACTAAATGGATTGGAAATGGAATGTCCCAGGAGGACTGGGCAGAATCCTTAATGTGTCTTATGATTTAACCTTCAAAATATGTAGGGTCAGTTTTACCAGTGCCATGGTTCCACCTGATTTTAAGGGAGGGGACCTTAATGGGAGGAGTATCAATGCCACCTCATAAAAAGAACATATGGGGTGGAACATCTTACTGGGACCATTGTGAGAAATATATTCTGTTACAGTGACTTGTGTAACAGACCCTAGAAAAGAAATGAGACTTTTAAAATAAATTAGCAAAGGTGGTGGGGAGTGGGGGCATGGAAAAGACCACCTAGGAAAGAGAACCAAAGGTGAGAAAGCCAATTTGGCAAGACTCTTTTGGTAAAGAAATATAAAGATGCTGAGACGGGAAGGTTGGGCCAAATTGCAATGGACCTTTTATGTGAGGGTACATGATAAGGAAGCCATAAAGATATATAAACAGGTAAATGTCACTAAGTTATTTATTGAGAATAACACATTAGAATGTGAAAGGTGGATTTTAAGCAGTAGTTCTAAACTGTCTTTCTATTTCACATGATTTTTGTGAGTAACAAATCCATTAGGAACATTTCTAGTTTCCCAAAGAGGTTTTTATCCTAAAGGTAGGGATATGGGAGAGGTGAGTGGGAGCATGACTTGAACCACAATCTCATTGGGTGTGTTTGACTTCTTGGGAGAATATACAGGTATTATAGTCCCTCCTCCGTTTCTCATGCACATATACAAAATACAATTTAGTGTGAGGCCTAAGAAGGAATGTCTGGAGACCCTGGTTCAGAGGACATTGTAGGGTTTGTGCGAGGGGAGAAGAGTCTGTACAATTACTTAGGAGTGGTGTTAAAGGTAAGATTTGAGAGAGGTTTGCGTAACAGGTTGTGTAACAGGTTGGATATTTTAGAGTAAGGAAAAGCGGTTCCAAAGACAGGTTTTTAGTATTGGGTATCTTAAAACAATCTTATGAGGTGGGCAGATAATGAATTGTCATCCATTCATATGGTTGAGTAAATAGGCTTGGACTCATTGATTTACCCAAGACAACACAGCTATCAAGTGCAGGAGGTGTAATTTAAGCCCATTTCAGGTTTCATAGGCATGCCATGTTGTTGCCATATTAAGAGAGATTTAGGAAAAGACAGTTTGTGGAGGAAATTAAGCTAGGTTTCAGAGGAAGGGAAATATGTGGGATTTCAAAGGAAGCTGCTCCATCAGTTGCTAAAAATGAGAGACTGAAATTTAGGAATGCATGGAGGACCAGGATTGCAGATTTTAGAGATACTAGCTCTCGAGTTGAAGCCTATCACATCTTTCTAGGGCATGTGACTCCTCTACTTCCAAATTAGACCCTGGTACCTATTGTACTGTGGGTAGAAGATGAAGCCCTCATCCTAACATTAATTCCCAATAACTGTCTTTGCCCTGATCTGTCTTGCTCTTCTCCTTGGTATGAATGCTCCATTCTACATAGATCTCATTTTTATTGTGTTTGAACACAAGGTTAATCCTTTCTCTAAAACTTTGCTTACATATGCTCCCTACATGGAATTCAGTATCAGATAAATCTAGACTTGAATTTAGGCTCCTTCAGTTTGTGGCTTTTGGAATGTTGGTTAACCCCAGCCTTACTTTTCTCAGCTGAAAGCAATAATGGCTGCCCATCTTTCAGAACTTTGCAAATGGGTGTAATCTACTTAAAAACGCTTGTCGAGCCCTTGGTACTTTTTAAAGGTTAGCTCCTTTCTCTTTGCAGATGCACCATCCAGGATTCAACCCAGGCACAGTTGCCCAGCCCTTTGTGATTTCTCTATAGTTCTGTAGCTCATAGGTATTATAATTCTTGTAATACCTGGGACACATCACGTTAAAGCTGGAGGCAGCCTTAAAAAAATTTTACAGAGGTTGAAACAGGATGGAGTTGATAGGAAACATCATCCTTTGAGGAGTTTATAGCCTTTGAGGGAGAACTGTGTCCCTTGCCAGCCACAAGTCTCTGCTAATCAGCTAGGAATCCAGGGCTTACAGTTTGCCCTGCCTGCCCCCACAGCTTCTTGTTTCAGCATTTGGCATCTTTGCCTTGTTTGTTTTTTTTTTCCCCAGTTGTTTCATCTGTGTTTTCTCCAAAACTACACTATAATCTTTTTTATACCTTTCTTAAAGTGTGAAATTCTACCTTCAGGTCAGATGAGCATTGCTTTGTCTTCTGGTTCTGGTTAGCTCCTTCTATCCTTCTGTTTCCCTTTGATAATAAAGCAGCTTAGGAAATTTGTTTACATTTGGGGATGCTGTTAAAGGAAGTGCAGAGGAGATCCTTGCTCCAGTTAAAATATTATTTTAAAGGTATTTCTAAAAGTAATTTGGTATCCGGCACATAGTAGATACTTAGTAATTTTTTAAAATTAATACAAACTTTTCATAAACTTTATCAAATAAAGTGTTTCCTCTATTTTCACATTAGTATTGCTTGCATGATGATTATTAAGTGGGGGATAAAAAAATGCTCCTCAGTAGTTACATTTCTTTGTAACTCAAAATCAGTTCTGTTGATTTGTCTTGTTTTGTAAAATGTACTGAACTTTTCCTTTCATTTTTGCATTACATCTTTTAAAAAATCAAACTCTGGGACTGAGGACATAACTCAGTGGTAAAGCACTTGCCCACTATGCTCAAGGCCCTGTTCTGTCCCCAGCACTAGAAAGAAAAAAAAAAAAAATCAAACTGTAAGATCACAGCAGAACTAGATAAGAAGGTGATGTGTTTATAATTTTTTAAAGTAGTTATATTTCTAAATGTGAAATTTCCCTGTTTCTGAACTTTTGCTCTCCAAAATCCTTTTGGATACTTTTTTTTTTTTTTTTAAAGATAGGACTGTTTGGAGGAAATAGTGTCCCTGGCTATCCAAACTCTGTCTGAAGCTCAGGAACTTACTGGAGTCTGAGAGCTACCTCAGACTGAGTGCTGAAATATCTTCATTCCTACTCAGAGGCTCCTTTTAAACATGTAATGTTCATTTAGTGGAAGTAAAGAGCGCCCTTTGTGGGGTGGGAATGAAACCATTTTGCAGGGTGTGTTTGGTTTATTACATAAGGCGATGAAAAACAAATGTTTTAAACACCCTTAAGCATCTGCTGCATGCCTGTCCAAGTATTTTATGCACTGAAAGGCATAGTAACCCATACATTATATCTTCCAGTTAACAGTTATCTGTATCTTTGATTTTTAAAAGAATTTGAGTATTTAAATGCTGTTTACAGGCAAAAATCTTTTCAAAACATGGATCCATAGATGAAGAATTACCAAAAGGATCCTTAGGATGAGGATGCAAGTCATTTTGTGTCAGGAGGAGGGATGTCTCTTCCTGCCCTTGTAAATCTTCAAGAGTGATGTAAATAATATCTAGCTCACATACAAGTTATGTTGACCTAAAAATTACAAAAGTAATACATAGTTGTAAAAATGAGAAATGTTATCTAATTAAAAGTAAAATTAGCACGCCTGTAATCCCAGCACTTGGGAGACTGAGGCAGGAGGATCGCAAGTTCAAAGCCAGCCTCAGCAACTTAGCGAGACCCTAAGCAACTCAGTGAGACCCTGTCTCTAAATAAAAAAATACAAAGAAGGGCTGGGGATGCGGCTCAGTGGTGGAGTGCCCCTGAGTTCAATCTCTGTTACCAAAAAAAAAAAAAGTAAAATTATTCTCCTTTATCCCAATTGCCTCCTTTTCTCAGTTTGCTGCCATTAATGATTTGGTGTGTTAGTTACCAGACAGAGAGATTTTTGAAGTAGACTAGAACAGAAACATAGCTATGTATTCCATGCTAAAAATCCAGTCCATTGGTCCTTCTTTATTTAAGAGTTTAACTTCAGGTTTCCAGCTGCTCAGCATTGACTGAATCTCAGTCACTCTTATCACTAGGAGGTGTCTTGTCTGCTGTGAGCTTGCTCTTCGTAGAGGCTAGAAGCTGTCTGTGGTCACCAACCACACTAGCAAGAGGGACATTCCCAATAGGCCAAGGGAAGGATAGCAGTAGTCAGAAGTGACAGATGGGGGACTGAAAGACCTCATCTAGAGACCTTGGTTATTTAGCCTT
Organism: Glaucomys volans; assembly: GCA_020662805.1. NCBI lineage: Eukaryota > Metazoa > Chordata > Mammalia > Rodentia > Sciuridae > Glaucomys > Glaucomys volans. The sequence goes on along the minus strand of JAJEJO010054239.1, from coordinate 453,402 downwards.
TCTGTTTAAAAGAGGGATAACTTTTAGCAAAGAAACACTGAAAATACATGTAAGCCAGAACTTTCTCACGCACACATAGAAGATGCCATGCCAGACAACCTTAATGTTTTATAATTTCCATAGAACTAACCAGGTGCTACAATGGTTTCTTGCCAGTCCTTTAAAATTCATGGATAAGCTGGGCTTGGTGGTACATACTTATAATCCCATTTACTTCGGAAGCTGAGGCAGGAGGATCCAAAGGTCAAGGCCTAAGCATGGATAACTTAGTAAGACCCTGTCTCAAAATAAAAAGGACTGGGGATGTAACTCAGTGGTGGATTGCCCCTGGGTTCAATAGCCAGTACCACAGGGGGAAAAAAAAAAATTCATGAATAAGTCTTGTGAACACCTGCCAAGTGATGTGTTGTTACAAGGCCACAAGTGTGCCTAAGTCTTTTTAAAGCCCCGCTCAGCTCTTAAGATGCAGGCTTTCAGCTGGAAGTATTTGGGCATTTAGGTATTAAATGTGCCTGACCATCATCCTCCTTTATCTTTGGAGGGAAGTTGTCTGGTATTTAGAATTTGACCAAAATATATTTTGCTTTGCACCAAACAGTGTTCCTAAACATTATTTAATCTTCACAATAGCTCTGAGTTAACTATTCATATCGTTGCCATTTTTTTCAGATGAGAAAACAGACTCAGAGAAATTAGGGTGACTTGCCTAGGACACAGGGTGAATCCCATTGGGCTCTGCCAGTATTTTCTTAGAAATTCTACATTTTTATTCCCATGATAGCTTTGTTCTGAAATGCTCAGCACTGTTTTCTCACTTTTAACTAGTATAAAATTTTGCCAAACTTTGAAAAAGGTCCTGATCTGATCCTAATCCATATATCTAGATGAAGTAATTTTTGTTCTGCCATGTGTTTTTTGCTTTTCAGTTAAGGTAGCAGATCAACTTCAGCTGTTCTGTTTGAATATAGTTCTCTGAAACCTTTCTCTGCAGCTAAAAGCCAAGGCACTGCCCCTGTGCTGCAGCTGTTTCCTTTCACACATCTCTCTCCTCCTTCCTTCAGAGTCAACGCGTGTGTCGATGTGGTGCTCTCAGGTGTGAAGCTCTTGCAGGCACTTGGCCTGAGTCCTGGGAATGGGAGAGATCATGCAGTTCTGCATTCAAGGAATGATCTGGAAGAAGCCTTCGTCCACTTCATGGGGAAGGGAGCCGCTGCTGAGCGCTTCTTCAGTGACAAGGAAGCCTTTCATGATGTTGCCCAAATAGCATCAGAGTTCCCAGGAGCCCAGGTATATTCATTTTACCAAGAGTAAATTAAGACAGAGTGGAAAAGAAGCCTTTTTAATATGGTTCCTAGAAGCAACTTTTCCTCCAGTTTGTCCCATCAGAGTGACTGTTGGAAATCCAACTCTGCAGTGTTTTCCCTTTTTGCAAAACTGTATCTCATGCTTTGTTAATTCTGCTGTTTCTAGTCAGTTTAATTCAGCCAACATTATTGATGACTGTTTACTATAATTTTGGTTCTGGTTCATCACACAATTGCCTTTTTTTCATGTTACCCAGGTTTAAAGGAGGAAACATTGTCTACTCCTAATTTGTTTTAATTGGAATGCTTGTTTTTGATAACTTGTAGTAATCTTAATATGGGTAAGTCCTCAGCAGGAGGACAAGGCCAAACCCACAGAGAACTAGGTCTAGTTTTTGTATGGAAAAGGGGAAGATGGGGTCTCACCTTTGTTCTGCTGATGCAGTGGGGTTTCAGTGTGTGTGTGTTCCTGGGGATTGAACCCAGGGCCTCAAGTATGCTAGGCAAATTCTGTACCACTGAGCCACAACCTCATCCCAAAAATAGGGTTTATCAACAGGGACATGGATAATATTTTGTGGAGAAGACTGTCCTGTGACCATAGTGGAATGTTTAGCATCCTTACCAGCTCCTTTCCCCAGTGCTGAAAACATCTCCAGGCATTGTCCAGTGTTTCCTTGGTTAGAAACTCAGGAAGAGGAGTGGAGCAAAATTACCCTGATTGAAAACCACTGGTCTAGATTGGTGGTTCTCAGACTTGAGCATGTAGCAGAATCACTTGGAGGATCTATTGAAACAGATTCCTAGCCTACTCCCAGAGTTTTGATTGAGTAGATATGGGATGGGAACCAGCAATTTACCTTTCCAGCAAGTTGCCTAGTTGATGCCGTTGGTCTGTTGACCTCGTTTTGAGAACCACTTGGTCTGGATTGGAACAAGTCAGATGGATGGAACTTCAGTGGTCTCCAAGCTCACCTGGTAATCATAAAACCCTGGAGCCCCAGTGGTCCAGGCACTTCCTCGAGGATCACACAGAGTAAGAGGCAGTACTGGGGCTGCCTCTTGAGGCTTAGTTTTGGTTGTGTATTTGAGACCATCTTCCACCCCAGCTTCCCTCCACCCCAGCCAATTTTTGCTCCTCATCTGAAACCTTACTTTGACTGGGCATCCCAGACTGGGTCTATAATTCTAGCCAGGGAAGCTCTTAATGCTGTTTTTAATTGGTACCTTTCACAGACAAACCTTTGTGATCACTTTTATTTTGATGACTTGAGATTTTAAAGTTTTTTTTCCTTTGAAGCTGCCGATTTGAACACTAGAAATAGGCAAGGGCATTAGCCAGTTGAGTTTCGAAGGGAGACACAGCAAGTTGTTAAAATTTAAGTTATGGTCATTTTGATAGCTTAGCTTAGTAGTGAGTTTCTGATCTTTTAGAGAATCTTGATAGTTCCAACCTGACAAGTCTGCTCGGAAATCCTTTGTGATCATGTTATTTAAACCACTTCTGCTTTGAACCTACCATTTGTTTCATAATTTAAAAAGTTCTACAGAAACTTGTATCTTGCTTTTTTGGTGGTTTGTTATTAACATTTTAAACCTAAAATGTTACCGCTTTTTTTTTTTTAATATTTTTTTTAGATGTTGTTAGACCTTTATTTTATTCATTTATTTATATGTGGTTCTGAGAATTGAACCCAGTGCCTCATCCATGCTAGGCAAGTGCTCTACCCCTGAGCCATAATCCCAGCCCAAAATGTGGATTTCTAACACCAATTTGGTGTCATTTGAAAATTCCTTTAATTATAAGTCAGTTTGCCTGATAAAAAAGTTAGCAGCAATTATATGGAAAATCTGAGTTGGACACTGCGACACACATCTATAATCCCAACAGCTTGGGAGACTGAGACATGAGGATCACAAGTTCAGCAACTTAGTGAGACCCTGTCTCAAAATAAAAAATGGGCTGGGCATGTGTCTCCAGGGTTAAGCACCCTAGATTTCAATACCTGATACCCCCCCCCCCCAAAAAAAAAGGGAAAGAAGGAAAGAAAAATCTAGTATCCATTTTATAGATATCTTAATATTTTCTCCCATGAATTTTTAGTAAATTCTGCTAGCCATTATAATTAAATAAAATCTGAAGTCAGAGTTGTTAAAAGGTCAAATTTAAGCCTGCATGTCACAGAAAGTTACAAATTAATCTGTGAAGAACTTTTAGTGTCCCACTTAAACCAGAAGTTGGTCAACCCAAACCATGGGATGAGCATAATGGCCAGCATCTGGAGTTAGTCTATACCTCTGCATGGCCTAAAGGTTATTAGCCCAGGAAAAACTACTGATTAGGCTTCTTGACTTTTCAGAATCGAACAACAGCCTTATTGTCTATTCATCAGGTTTCTAAGGTACTTGGATCCATCCTTAGCAACATGGAATGCCCATCTTGAAGGATCTGCTCTCCGGCTGAGAGATGTATTTAGAGGAGAATTTTTCCCTATGTTAGAACCATTGCCTTTTAGAATTTACTCCCAGAAAGCCATAGATTCCCCAACACATCAGTGTGTTTCTTCCTTTCTCAAAATTTTAGCAACAAACATTTTCTGAGCACTTATGAGAAGATAGTCCTTGCCCTGAGGATGCTAGTCATGTGCCCAGATGATGATAGCTCAGGTAAGCAAAGGGCTCTAACATGGGTTCACATTAGAGGGCCAGGGAGTGGTCTGTGGTCGTGTCTGGGGAAAACAGTAATGGAGGCTGAGACGTCATTGAGGAAGGGGAACACAGGAGGCAGCACAGTAGCCAGAAGGGGAGGAAACTGCCAAAGGTCTGAGGCCAAGAGCTCTCTAAGGCTGGGTTGGAGAGCTAGAAGCAGATTGTGAAAGGGACAGGAGGGGATGGAGGCAGAAAGGAAAGCATGGAATTCAGTTAAACTTTAGGTAGAAGTGTAGCTCAGTGATAGCACAAGTTCCAAACCCAGCACCATTAAAAAACAAAACAAAACAAAAAAACTATTGAATGATTTGGGAGGAAAGTAACATATACTCATTTTAAAGGCTTACAGGACCTAGCCACACCTTTTGTTTTCTTTATATGTTCTGGAGGCCCAGAAGTTCAGTCAAATTTGATCTACAGTTAAGGCAATCATTTAATTTTCAGGTTACCGTATTTATTTTCTTCACATTATTACTCACTGTCTGTTTCTATGTTTTATTAATTTATTTGTTTCTTTGTTGTAAAATCATCTCAAAATATTTGGGGGGGGAAATGGTCTATAATTATTAACATCAAAAATTATTAAGCTTGGGTAACTAGTTGTGCTAAAATACTGCCTAATCACCTTGAATTATCTTACAGCACTATGTAGGAGGAAATGCAGCTTTAATTGGACAGAAATTTGCAGCCAATTCAGATTTAAAGGTAGGTCAAATTTCCAGATTAAAATTTGTACCTTTCTGTATTGTTTCAACAATTGTAGGAGCAAGCATGGATATTTGTTCCTTGATTAAATTTAAGGATCACCTGCTCTATGCCAGACTATGGGCCTCTATAGGAAGCATACAGTGTTAGGAGGGTAGTAGTAGCTACCATACTTTCTAAATATTTACTTCATGCCTGACATGTCTTCAGTGTTTTACATAGATATTTCAATAAAAATTAAACTTATGAAATATTACAATGAAAAATATAGATTTTTTAAAGTCATTATCCTTAAAGATAGTAATTAACTTCTAAATAGAGATGATTAGAAATTAACCTTTGGAAACATTAGCTGTTAACAGAAGAAGTTCAGTTATAAGCTCTTTAGAGAGACCAGGCCCTTCCCATCAGAATCTCGGGCGTTTTCATGGTTTCATGGTGTCTCAAAAGCGACCTTCCTGATCCTGAGAAATAATTCTACCCTCTGGAAAGACAATATCCTGGAATGTTGTGGACAAGCACAAGACTGACCTTTCAGTATTTACCTCTCCTGAAACCAGCATTTGTTCTTGGTCTCTGGATCTGGGACCAGTCTGATTAGAAGGCATACTAATAAAACAAGTCTGGCCTTCATAGGAGAAAAGATACATCTCTTACTCAGTCCTCACAACAGTCTTAAAATCTTAAAGATAAGGGAGAGGTCCAGAGAGACTAAGTAATGTGTTCAAATTCACCTAGTTAGGATTCAGATGCCACACTCTGCAATGCCATTACCACCCAATACTGTTCTCTCAAAGAGATTCAGTTTAACTTGGTGAAATGCTTCCCAGCATGGATCAAGTGATCATCTGAAAACTACCAGAGATAAAGAGGTATTTCCAGTGCTGATAAAAAATAGCTAATCCTTATATAATTCTCTTTATATTCCAGGTACATAGATATGAACTTATTTAATCCTCACAATACCCTATGAAGCAAGCCCATTTATTATACTTCATTGAGAGAGAAAATGAAGTGTGACTTTGAAGTTAAAACTGCTCAAGGTCACGTGCCTGGTAATAGTCATAAAGCAGGAATTCAAACCCAAGTAACCTAGTTGCAGAGTCCATACTCTAAATAACCATGCTATAGTATATCTCAGAAATAGACCCTGGAAAATATAGTAAAGGCAAATTTAGTAGAGTGGCCAGATGCAGGAGTGAGGCAGTGCCTTTAAAAATATATTTGTGAGCTGGGTGCAGTGGCCAACTCCTGTAACCCCAGCAACTTGGGACACGAGAGAAAAAATATTTGTGAGAGCTAGGGCTATAGCTCAGTGGTAGAGCACTTACCTAGCATGTGCATGGGCCTGGATTTGATCCGAGGAGATGTTGGGTTTTTGTCAAATGGTGCTTCAGCATCTAGCAAAGTGATTGTATGATTTTTTTTGTTGTTTGCTATGTGGTAATCACATTGATTTTCTAATGTTAAACCAACCTGGCATTCCTGGGATAAACCTTACTTGTTTCTGATATATTAATTATCCTTTTTGTGTGTTGTTGAATTCATTTTACTAAAATTTTGTTTAAACATTTTTGCATGTTTTCTTGAGGGATGCTGATCTGTATTTTTCTTATGTCTATCTGGTTTTGCTGTCGGGATAATACTAGGCTTAAAGAATGAGTTGGCAAGTATTTTCCTCCTTTTCAGTTTTTTTTTTTAAATATTTTTTTTAGATGTTGATGGACCTTTGTTTTTATTCATTTATTTATATGCGCTGCTGAGAATTGAACCCAGTGCCTCATACATGCTAGGACAGCACTCTACCACTGAGCCGCAACCTCAGTCCCTCCTTTTCAGTTTTTAAAGAAGTTTGTATAGAATTGGTATTATGCCTTCCCTAAATATTTGTAGGTTCTTCAAGGCCTACAGTCTTCAATGTGGGAAGGTTTTTGATGACCCATTTTGATTTCTTTAATAGATACAGAGAAATTGAGATTTTCTTTTTCTTGAGCAATCTTTGGTAGTTTGTACCTTTGAAAAATCTGTCCATTTTATCTGTGTTGTTGAATTTACTGGCATAGTTAATCATATTTCCTTGTCCCTTAAAGATCTATAGCATCTGTAATGATGCTCTTTCCTAATATTGTTCATTTATTTCTTCTATTTTCCTAAGTGATTTAGCTAGAAATGTATTGATTTTTATTGCTCTTTTTCAATGAATAATGAACTTTTGGATTTTTCTATATTCTTTTCTATTTCTTTGGGTCTTGTCTACTTTGGACTTACTTAACTTCTCTTTCTAGTTTCTTAAGGTAAGACGCTAAGGTTATTGATTTGAGACCTTTCTTGTTTTCTGATATAGGCCTTTAGTGCTATAAATTTCCTCTGTAGTACTGCTTTAGATGGGTCTCATAGATTTTGATATGTTTTTATTTCAGAATATTTTCTGGTATCCCTTTGATTTCTTTTTTTCTTTTCTTTTCTTTTTTTTTTTTTTTTTTTTTTTT
>JAJEJO010054239.1:408911-446095 GCA_020662805.1 Glaucomys volans | reverse complement strand
TACCAACTGAGCTGTATCCCCAGCCCCTCCCTTTGATTTCTTAAGATGTGCTATTCTTGAACTAGAGGTGTGGTTTTCTAAAAATTTAAGGATTTTCCTAATGTTGTTACTGATTTCTATTTTAATTCTGTTGTAGTTCAAAAATGTTTTCCATGATCTATTAAATTTATTGAAATTTTTTAATAGCCCAGAAAATGATCTTTCTTGGTGAAATTACATGTGTATTTGAAAGCTTTTCAAGAGTATGCATGGGTCTTTCTATTGTTGTGTGGAGGGTTCTATAAATGTAACAGCTAGGTCAAGTTGGTCATTAGTGGTGATCAAGTCTTGTGTCTCATGTATATCATTACTGATTTTCTGTCTACTTGATCTGTCAGTTATTCAGAGAGAGGCATTGACATCTCCAGCTACAATAGCAGATACATATTTTGGAAGTTTTATAATTTTTTAGTTCATGTATGTCAGAGCTGTTGTTATTCAGTGCATAAATGTTTAGGATTGTTAACATTCCTTTCACAAATTAACCCCATTTCATTACCAGGGATTAAGAAAATTATTTCATGATCATTGCTCTGAATTCTATTTGATTAAAATAACCATTGTAGCTTTTTATGGATTAGTGTTAGCATCTTTTTCTTTCATGGACTTTTAACCTATTTGTGTCTTTAAAGGGTATTCCTTGTGGATAAACATATGCATAGGGCTTGTTTGCTTTATGTTATTTTATTTTTAATTTATTTCAGCTATAGATGGATACAATCCTTTATTTTATTTATTTATTTATTTTTTATTTACTTATTTATTTTATGTGGTGCTGAGGATTGAACCCAGTGCCTCACGTGTGCTAGGCAAGTGCTCTACCACTGAGCTACAACCCCAGCCCAAGGCTTACTTTTTAATCCACTTTGGCAATCTCTGCTGTTTAATTCGGGTGCTTAAACTGTTTACATTTTTGTTTGGTGGTGTAGGAGATTGAACCTAGGGCCTTATGCATGCTGGGCAAGCACTCTACCACTGAGCTACATCCCCAGCCCTAGACCATTTACATTTGGTGTGACATTTATTTCTATTTGTTCCTTCCCTTTTATCTTCCCTCTTTCCTCTTTGTCTATACTCTTGTGAATTTTTTTCTGTATTTCATTTTATCTCTTCAGACTGTGATTCTTATTTTAGTGGCTACCTTAGGGTTTATAGTGTACATCTGTAGCTTATCACAGTATACTTTCGAGTAGTATTACAGCTCCATTTTACTATGAGAACTTCAGAATATTGTACTTCCATTTCTCTACCCCAGCCTGTGTACTATTCTTGTAGTGTATTTTACTTCTACATATGTTATAAACTTCACACTACATTATTAGTATTTTCCTTCAAACAGATCTTTTTAAAAAATTTAAATAATAAGAAAAATAATCTTATGTGCTTATCCAGAGTTAGCATTTCTGGTGCTCTTCGTTCCTTTGTTTAGATCCACATTTCCATCTAGTATCATTTGTGTTCTGCCTGCAGGACTTGCTTTAACATTTCTTGTGGCGCAGGTCTGCCAAGAATGAATTCTTTCAGCTTTTGTATATCCGGGAACTCTTTCATGGTATCATGCTGAGGCATTAGTAGGGTTTACTCCAATTATTCGCCTCTTTTTTTCTTAGGAATCATTGTGCTTTGCCTTATGTTCAAGTATTTTGAAAACCATTGTTTCTTACACTCTGTCTGTTTTTTATTGTTCTAGACAGTAGTATAAATCTAGCCAAGAATCAGAGAAAGGAAATAGTAGCAGGGGCAAGAATTGTCAGTTGGCATGTAATGGGCCCGCGTCGAGGCAGAAAGGGAAGAGAGTGTATTTTCACCAGAAGCTGGGATTTCTAATTACATACATGAAATTACCTCTGTACAAAGCAGTATACAAACAAGCAGCTAATTAGCAAGTGAAAAGGCCTTTTGAAGTTTATGGATAGGGTATAATATGAACAGCATTGATGGTTCCTGGGGATTTTAATTTGCCCCTCAGACACTCAGAAATCAGTGGTTTTGAGTCTGTTACCCTGGCCTTGAGGGCATGGCAGAAACAGCTGCTTATTGGAACAGAGAGGTGGCAGAAGACATTAAGTGACTTCTAGAAGGAAGGGGGAGACCCAGCTTGGAGGTGAAGAAAAAGGTTTTGGGAAAGTTGCAGAGCACCTCCCCCAACTTTCTAATTCTCATATTTGAAGTGCTAAGTATGGTAGAGTGCTTTTTTGTGGGGAGGAGGATACTAGGAATTGAACCCAAGGGTACTCTACCAATGAGCTACGTCCCTAGTCCTTTTTTATTTTTATACAGGGTCTTACTAAGTTGCTAGGCTGGCCTTCAACCTGTGGTCTTCCTGCCTCAGCCTCCCCAGTAGCTGGGATTTACAGGCATGCACCACTTGTGCCCAGCTTTAGAAATTCTTTTTCTATACTGTATAACATTCAAATCATTGTTTTCATGTAGTGATCTTTTCCTTTCTTTCTTTTTTTTTAAATTGTGATGCTGGGGATCAAACCCAGGATATGTGCATGCTAAGTAAGCACTCTACCATTCAGCTACGTCCCCAGCATCTGTCATACTTGGACAAACAACATTCCATGTCTTTTTGCCTACACAGGGTATGAGTGAATTAAAAAGATAATGTAGGGGGATAGGGTGTGTCTTCGTCTGCCTGGGCTGTCATAATAACAAAATACCATAAACTAGGTGGTTTAAAAAACAAAAAATTATTTTCTCACAGTTCTAGACATTGGAAAGTCCAAGATCAGGGTTGCAGCAAAGTTTTGTTTCTGGAAGGGCTCTATTCCTGGCTTGCAGAGGCTCTCTTGTCACTGTTTTTTTCACATGGCCTTTTCTTGGTGCACATAAGATCTCTCTTCCTTTTCTTAAAAAAAGGTCACCAGTCCTGTCTGATTAGGACCTCACTGTTAAGATCTCATTTAATCTTAATTACTCCTAAAAGTTCTGTCTCCATTAGGGTTAGGGCTTCAACATCTCAATTTGGGGAGGACACATTCAGTTCATAACAGAGAATCTGGGCATAGGCACCTGACAACTATGACTTGGGTCCTTGGTCATTCTCATTTCTGTACATTGTGGCCATACTTTCAGAGGCTTATGCCCTGTTAATAGCCCCTATGCTACATACCTCCAAAACAAGGACTTTAGAATTGAATTGGATTCCCGTATTTTGTTGAAATGAATAGAATTGGCCTGACTGTACCTTACTGGCTACTCTAAATATTCAGTTGGAAAATAAACAGATCTGGTAGACTGACTTCACTTTGCTTATCTCCAGGTTCTTCTTTGTGGTCCAGTTGGTCCAAAGCTACACGAACTTCTTGATGACAATGTATTTGTTCCACCAGAGTCATTGCAGGAAGTAGACGAGTTCCACCTCATTTTGGAGTATCAAGCAGGTAAGGGAAGGATATTACTGGTGTAAGACTGGTCAGGGGACTGTGTACAGTCACACTGGGCTTTGTGCCAGAAATTCATCTTTATAAATTAGTAGGATCCTATTTGTGTCCCCATGCCAAGTTTCACAATTCATTGGTCTGCAGAGCTGATAGCAACCATTATCTCAGAGAGTGATAGAGTATTACAGCATAAGAAAAATTCTCAGGTCTATAAACCAAATTGGTCTGAACCCAAGGGAAATCAGGCTACAGGAGAGCAGGCATCTTGAATAAAAGTGAAAATGTGTTAAACACACATTTGTGAAGTTTTCCTTTATTACAAAGAAAAGAGAAGGGCAGCAAATATTTCCTCAGCTCTTACTGAATCCTGCCCAGGGCCCTTCTGGCATGACTTAACCAAGCTGCTTAGGATTGGTTCCAGGCCTCTGGCAAGCTTTCTTTGGAAAACTTTATTTTTTTCCTGAGGTGAGTGGGAGTGTTTTGTATTTAACCTCACATTATTTCTCATTATACGATATTCCAGTGTTTATAAAGCCAAATTCACCCCACCTCCAGTAGATTTTCTGTGTTATAAAGACTAGAGATCTAATTTCTGCAAGAACCTTAAATACCTGGGTATATTTTGAGTCCGTGTGTTCCTTGCCATATCTTTTCTTGTGCTCAGAACTCATTCTTGAGTTTCAGATTAAACACATTATTAATTCCTATTAAAGACTCAAACATGCAAACAGCTAAGTGGTACCTTAGAGGAGTACTTAATACTCTTCAGTGAACTGCTTCCAAATCACACAATTAAGAGAACCTTACCTAATAATTAACTATAATGTAAGATATGAAAAAATAGTGCTTATTGACAATTACACCTTTCTCCAAGTACGGAAAGGAACTGTTGTTTGCTTTTGGGTTCTCTTTTGGGTACTTACTAGAATCAGTTGGGAATTTAGCAAGGGCAGGGTCTGAAAATTAGGGCAGAATGTTGCAGGAGGTAATTCATATCTAATGATGCACATATTTTGAGTTTTTGTTTTAGTTTTCTCAAATAAGAGTGACAGTTTTCACTCTTTAGTGACAGATCGTGGTAAGGATTAGGTGTCATAGGATTAGGTGAGCTGCTTGATAAACATGACTGTTGACTGGAAGGTCTGGAATAGGTAAGATGTGCCTCTGAGGTACTGCTGCTACCAGTCCAGATTCATCTTTCTTCCATTTCTGCTGGTGCCCACAGCATGAATTGGGCACCTTTGCTGGTTTCTGTCAATTCCTATGGTGACTAGAGTGGAGAGACTAGTGTCTTCAAACTAGACTTTGCTGTTGTGTTTGTGGAGGTAAGGAGACAATTTGTCTCAAAATGAGATTGGTTCTATTCTTGGGTTTTGTAAGCCTCACATTTCAGTTTCTCTTCCTATGTCTTTTTCTTTTTACAAAGTAGTGTACTTCTGTGAAATTTTATACTAAGTTACATTTTCATAGGCCCCAGGAGGGACCCCCATGGGTCAGCTTTCTTAACAGAACTCCCTCCCCAGCTTCTCTGTAACTTAGACAAGTAAATTCTGAGAAGATTTGTCAACATTTTTTTTTCCCCTTCCTCTTTCTCTCCTACCAGACAACCCCATAGACGCTTATTTTCAGGGCTGGGAATCCAGTGAGTCACTTCATAGACTTAGTGGTCAAAGGGCAGGATGGTAAATTGAGAGAAGAGATTGCTACAGAAATGAATACAAAGATTTGTGAGAAAAGAAGGGCACCAACTACTATTACAGACTGAGTTCCAATCTGTCTGCTTCTTGGGCCACTCCATCAGTCCTATGTCCTGTGGAAACAGTGAGCAGCACCCCATATTTCTCCTTGTCCTTGCCTTGCAGATACCTGTTTATTTTTGCCTGTGTTGTTCCCTGAAGAAATCAGTTTCTTTTGAATGTTGCATGGCTCTTTTCTCTTAGGCTAGGTTAGATTGTGTTTCAACATTGTCCCTTTTCAAGGGCAGGGTGCGTGTCTTGCTCTATGGAAAGTATCAGTGTAATGTATTTTTCTTATTGTACAAAGTCTTGTTAATTTGGGAAATGTTGGCTTTGGAGTTAATAATACCTGTATATTTTATTTCTGTGGTTCTTTAGGTCATCAATCTGTTTTCTTATTCGTTTGTTTTTTGCTAATTCATTCCCATGGCTACATACCAGGTTCAACATGAGACAGTAGAACTATGATGGTAGAAGACAACACAAGCCTAGCTCACAGTTTACAGGAGGTGGGCACTTGAACACATTAGTTCAAAATCATGTGCCAAGTCCTATATAATACTGCTAATAGAGTACAGTGTTGGCCCTGGTAACAAAGTAATTGAATCTGCTTAGGCGGGGCAAGTTAGGAAAGACTCCCATGTAAGGAGGAAGTAGCACTTGAACTTGGTCTTGAGCAGTCATTACTCCAAAGCAACTCCTGCCAAAGTTATGGAGCAGCCAGACATCCTCACTCTTTGAATCAAGTGCCCAGAAACCACCAGGGAGCAGGAGGTGCAGTCAGCTTGGCTCTTGGGATTTCGGCCCTTAGATTCCAACTAAATGGAAAGTCCTTGGGGCACTGCTGTGTGGTGGAAAGTACTTTGGAAATGCAATCAGTCCTATCTGTAGGAGTATGCCTGGTGTGATGGCATTTGGAAGTCATGTACTCTGTAACTGTATCCAGTATCTGGAAGCTCAGTGGACAGCAGAGCTTTCTGGAACTCAGGGGGAGCTAATGACCTTGAAAAAGGTAACCCCTTGAAAAAGACATGGAAAACCCACTGTGTTTCTGGTTTTTTGCTTGATTTGGGTTTAGGTTTTTGGTTTGTTTCTTTACCAAATCACCATCCTGGATGCAGCACCTTGCTGACCGTTGACCATTATTATTGGGATCCACTCAGCCAGCAGCTAGCCTGCTCAGAGCCAAGGCTCCAGGGAGGCACCTCCACAGCCAGGAGACTGAAAGCCTCTTCCTTTTTTTCCCATTATGTTGACTGGGCTTTTCTAGGGGAGGAGTGGGGCCAGTTTAAAGCTCCCCATGCCAACCGGTTCATCTTCTCTCACGACCTCTCCAACGGGGCCATGAATATGCTGGAGGTGTTTGTGTCTAGCCTGGAAGAGTTCCAGCCTGACCTGGTGGTCCTCTCTGGATTGCACATGATGGAGGGACAAAGCAAGGAGCTGCAGAGGAAGAGACTCTTGGAGGTAACAGCACTGTTACAGCATCTCACAGACCCCAGCTGGTTTTGTTTTGTTTTGTTTTTTCAGGTTCCTACCTCTCTCCGCCTCTGTAGCTTGTGCTGCCTTGCCTTGGGTCATGCTCTCCCAAGGACATATCTTGGCAGCAGCTAGAGTAGGACAGACAGGTCAGATCATCTTCTTGCCTGAGCCTCTGCATCCTGTGCTAAACTGAGCGTAGCTGCAAGCTGCAGGGTTTGTAGTTGTGTCCTTTGTGTTATCTGTACCATCTCACTTCACATCACCTGTGCTGCAGTTCCTGCAGATCTGAATGGCAGTTGAAGCCAACCGCCTAGTTTAGAGCCTAGGAATAGGCTGGCAGCATGAACATACAGGGCAGTTCTTTGTCCTCTGATTCTTTAACTCTGGTGGCTCTCTGCAGAATGTAGTTCTGTTGGGAAAAGTATCTTTTGTCCACATTGCTTGTAGCTGTCAGGATACAAAGAAGGCAGGTGCCAGGGGCATCCAGACTGCTCGGGACCTCGTCTTTTCTTTCCTCTTGCCTGACTTCCTTTTATTTCTAATGCCAGTGCTGTCCTCTTCTCTTTGCAGGTTATAACTTCCATTTCTGACATCCCCACTGGTGTTCCAGTTCACCTAGAGCTAGCCAGTATGACCAATAGGGAGCTCATGAACAGCATTGTGCATCAGGTAACCAACCATCTGCGGGCAGTGCATGTGTCTTCCTTTGGCCCTGACATTCACTAGGCCTTGCAGAGAAGTTCTTTGTTCAGTGGGACTAGGTGTTTGGGCTCAGGGACTGGCTCATTGAGGTGTGGGTGTTGTGTCATTCAGACCTAGGTCACTAGGTTCTAGGACAGGATTGCCAAGTAAGTTAAAAATATGGCAGTGTGAGCCAGGTAGGGTGATGCACACCTGTAATCCCAACAACTCGAGAGGCTGAAGCAAGAGGATGACAAGTTCAAAGCTAGCCTCAGCATTTTAGTGAGATCCTGTCTCAAAAAAAAAAAAAGGACTAGAGATGTAGCTTAGTGATAAAGTGCCCTTGAGTTCAGTCGGGAGGGAGGGAAACAGGGCAATGTAATTGATGGACCTGTGAGTCATATTTCTCCCTCTGGAAATGAATGGTTATTTCAGAACTCAAACAGGAAAAACTAAAAGCCCTACTCAGCTGATTTTACTTAAAGAAGCACAAAGAAAGGAAACTTTGAACTTGACTTCCTCACCACCAGACATGTAGGAGTTTATCTCCTGCCTCTAGATAGCAGCAGTGATTAAGATAAATCCAAGTGAGTAAGGCATGAGAATGCAAGCTTTGCTGTTCACTAGCTCTGAGTGCAGATAATTTCCCTAACTTTTCGTTTGATTGTTACTTAACCTGTTAATTGGTAATGTGTGGTTCAAAAACCAGAAAGTATTAAAGGATTCACAGTGAAGTCTCATTCTGGTTTGTCCCATTCCTCCATCTGTGTCTACCCTTCATAATTTCCGTATTAGCTTCATCTGTATCTCCTGAGTTATTTTGTACATGTATAGTCCAGGAATATATCATTCCTATATATTTTATATAAAAATATAAATTTTTTTTTTTTGGTCCTTTTTATACCCAAAAAGAAGGCACAGCATACTGAATACACTCCTCTGCACTTTTGCTTTTTTTCTCACTAGGATATCTTGAAGATCTTTACTGTATCGTTATTTGGAGAGCACCCTCAGGCTTTTCACAGTGATGTGGTAAAAGTGAATGTGGGGTGCTTCTCAGTTTGTTTAACCTGTACCTTCTTGTCATTCTGGTTGGTGACTATCCTTCCCTTTTACATAGGATGCTGTGGTAAATAATCTTGTACGTTATTTTATTTTGCCTGTAAGCAAACACATACATTGGATAAATTCTCAGAAGTGGAATTACTGGATTGAAGCCTAAGAACGCATTTAGAGATTTGAGATCTTCCATGGGAATTACAACTGTTAGCATCCCACGAATAGTGTTTAAAATGTGTGCCTCTGTGGTACTTAGCTTTTGCCTTTCCACACACAGCAAATACTCTTTCCTTATATCCTTGCCACTGGAATGAAATTAAAAATTAGATTTTTATCAGTCTGACAGTTGAAAATGGTATATCAGTGTAGGGTTTGTTTTTGTTGTTTGCAGTGCTAGGGATCAAACTCAGAGCCTTAGACCTGAGCTACACTTTTAGCCCTTTTCTAAAAAATTACTTTATCCTTTTTTTTAGGAAAAAAAGGTTTTTAATTTTACTTATTCTTTGGTACTAGAGATTGAATCCAAAGGTGCTTCATCACTGAACTACATCCCAGTCCTTTTTATTTTATTATTTTCTGAGACAGGGTCTCAAAAGTTGCCGAGGCTGGCCTCAAACTTGCAATCTTCCTGCCTCAAGCTCTAGAGTCGCTGGGATTATAGGCATGCCCCACCACACCTGGCAAAACAGACTTTATTCTTCTGGACAGTTTTAGGTTCACAGCAAAATTGAGAGGGCTCCCATATGCCCTCTGACCCCCTTATAGGCACAGTATCCCCTACAGTCGGCACTCCTCACCACAGGGTACATTTGTTATACATTTGAGTGATACATTATTATCACTCAAAAGTCCATAATTTACAATTAAGTTCACTCTTGGTGTGTTTCAGTATAGTTTTTACTTTTATTTCTCTTTTTGAGGTGGAGTATCTTCACTTTAAAAAAAAAAAAAAAAAAAAGCCTTCAAATTTCTTTTTCTCTAAAACTCTCCTTAACCCTTCCTGACCTTGGTCTGTAAATCGAAGGCAGTGCCTTCTTCCATCCAAGGGTTACAGTAATTGGATGAAGAGATCTCTTTAGATTGGAGTTTAGCATAGAACATGCAGGAAATGAAAGACCTTGGCTTTCAGCAAAAAGCATAGGCCATTATTATTTTATGGGCATGCACATACGTGTACATATTCAAGGACCCGTGTCTTCTGCAGAAACCTTTACCTGTTTCTAATGGCGGAAGTGCTATGACAGTGAGGTGGACATAGTGGTTTCCCACAAGATTGAAAATGGGCTCAGTGGCTGGTTTCCCTTTCCACGCAGTGTTGTTAATTCAGTGAAGACTATCTTCCTAACCCATACCTGCTCAAAAAGTTTAGCTCAAACATGAAACAATATTGTTGCTTCTTGGTGTTATGTCCACAAAGCCATCATGACCTTGACTCTATGTTGTTCAGGTTTTCTCCATTCTCCTGGCATAATGCCTGCTGACACGGTCAAGAGCCATATCCTGGCAGTGTAAGAGTAGCTGCTATGTGTGCAAAGGCAAAGACTAGGCACTAAGGAAGGACATACAAAATGGGTATACCCCACCCTTTCTGACAATGGCACATAATAAAAGACTGGGCTTGAAATAGCGTTTCAGCAACTTTGCAGTTTCTCCCTAGTAATCCTGAAGGTGGAGATGGTTAGAGGTGAAACAGGTGAAATGATGACTTCAGAGACGGGAAGTTCTGGTAAGGAAGAGAAATGCCTGCCTGCCTTCCCTGTCATTTAGTCATTGGCTGTGTCCTAAGGTAACTCAGGAGCTAGGTTATACCCACCAGAAAGAGACCCTCATTGTTTTTGTTAGCAGGTGTTTTCTGCAGTGACTTCCCTTGGGCTGAATGAACAGGAGCTGTTATTTCTCAGCCAGTCAGCATCTGGACCACACGCTTCTCTCTCTTCCTGGCATGGTGTTCCTGATGTGGGCATGGTCAGTGATATCCTCTTCTGGATCTTGAAGGAACATGGGAGAAGTAAGAGCAGAGCCTCAGATCTTACCAGGATCCATTTCCATACGCTGGTCTACCACATCCTGGCAACTGTGGATGGACACTGGGCCAATCAGTTTGCAGCCGTGGCAGCCGGAGCTCGTGTGGCTGGGACACAGGCCTGTGCCACCAAAACCATAGACACCAGCCGAGTGTCTCTAAGGGCACCCCAAGAGTTTATGACCTCCCATTCGGAGGCAGGCTCCAGAATCACATTAAACCCAAACAAACCAGTTGTAGAATGGCACAGGGAAGGAATATCCTTTTATTTCACACCAGTGTTGGTGTGTAAAGACCCTATTCGAACTGTGGGCCTTGGAGATGCCATTTCGGCCGAAGGACTCTTCTATTCAGAAGTATACCCTCACTTTTAGGAAGGTTGTGGGTAATTTTTCTGAGGAAGGAGAACTAGCCAACTTAATTATGGGAAGAAAGTGATTTGGAAAACAGGATTCAGGGTGTCGGAACCATTTCTAGATCTAATTGGAAGATAGCCAAAGAAACAACAGCAGATTAAACTGTACAGATACATTCCAGCCTATTGGCGATTACATAAAAACATTTCAGGTTTGAATCAAAATTTAGCCATCTACTAATGAGACTGGATTTTTGTTTTTTTTGTGTTGTGAGTATAGGGGTAAAAACCTCAGTTCCAAAACCCCAATTTATGCAGTGTCGTCAGGTATTTTTAAGCCAGACCTCACTCTTGAGAGCATGTCAGTCAGAGAGTCTTTCTCTCCTTGCCTGCTAGAGGACTGCTTGGTCACTCACCCACCACCCTGGGCTCTGGTAAAGCCTAATGTGAGATTTCTGGGTCTCAGCTCACTGCGGCAGAATCAAGACTTCCATTCAGTGTTAGTGACAGTATTTAATGAGCATATCTTCTCAGTCTCCTGTTCTTAAACAGGTCAGAGCCACAGGTAAGGACACAACAGTCCCTCCTTGGTGGGACTGGGGATCCTTGGTGAGCCTTTGAGCCATTCATTTCTCTTAATTGTTTGGAACTCTGGGTGGCATTGTGAGATGAAGGATTGTGCCTTCCTGCCTTGGATCCTTAGACTGGCTGATCAAAGGCTCCTGTGGCTTGGGCATTGCCTCCTCATTGCCTGGCTCTGGATATGCTTCCTGCAACAGAAGACTAATATTTGTTCTTTCTGAGCCTTGAGAGAATTTGCTTTTACAACTGGAATTTGTTTGGTCTTTATGTATAACAGATCATGTATGTTTTATGTTTTCATTGACACATCCATTAAAGAGTTTGACCTCATAAGAGCCCCGGAATCATGAATAAATTTGTCATGTTATATATTTATTTTTTTATAAATCAGGACCTCTGTGTGCTTTTAAAAATATTAAAAACAATTTACATTTCAAGAATCCTGTCTGTAATTGATTTCATTTCCACATCACTCTGGACTGATCTTGTGACTTACATGTCACTCTGCTCGTGATGTTTGTATTTTGTCAGACCCTCACATTGAGCCTGTACCATAGGCCTGTTCTCTGGGGTTTAAAGTGAAAGAACAGAGTATGAAATAGCTAAGTTGAAGTTGAGCAGTTTCAAAGAGTGGTGAGCTTTGGTTTTTTGGAAGGGCATGAGGATCATGGAAGCTGGTGGCAGCCCTGCTTAGTGCAGGGCCATCATTTCACCAGGCCCATAGCAGCAGCTTCCTGAATCTCAAAAGCTACCTCAGGCTTTCCATTTATGATCTTCCCTTCCTGCTTGAAATAAGAAGAAAATGCCTGATTTACTCATTTTCAAAGAAGAGTTAAGCCTAGAGAATTACGCAACTTCCAAGTGAAAGCAAGTAGCTCATTAAGGAAATCTTATCCTTCTGTGCCTCCAGGCTCACTTAAAACAATTAACCACCAACTTACTAGATTGTTTTTATTAGGAATGCTCAAGTGAGAAGACGTTTCTATTTCCTAAGAATTAGAATAACTCATCATTTTTACATCTTTTAAATCTAAAAAGACCTTAATGGTAATTACTAAAGTGTTCTCCACAATTTTTTTCTATCTGTAAGTTGTCCGCTCAGCCCCTTGCGTGAATGTGTATTCTCAAAAAGTTCTCCAATATTTATTGGTAATGTCAGCAAAAACTAGTTCAGGAAGTGTAATCAGCATGATCTGTAGAGGTGTTTTGGGTTTTTTGTTTTTGTTTTTTTGCAGCGGGTGCTAGGAATTGAACCCAGGGCCTCACACATGCTAGGCAAACATTCTGCCATTGAACTGCACTCCTGTCCCCTACAATACTATCCCCTAGATAGTATTTTTCAAGTGATTGATAGGCCTGGAGCTATTCAAAGTTACCAAATCAGTTTGGGGATAATCAGTAACAAAACTCATCATACATTAATAAGGTAAGTATAAGTGCATTTTGCCTTTTTTTTTTTTTTTTTTTTTTGCGGTGCTGGGGATCGAATCCAGGGCCTTGTGCTTGCGAGGCAGGCACTCTACCAACTGAGCTATATCCCCAGCCCTATAAGTGCATTTTGTAAAAAGTGAGTATATGTCTGAATGAGTGTAAGAATGCATCCCTCTGCAGGCTGTGCCACCTTTTTGTGAAGTAGGCTAAGCTATGGAACAGTGACTCAGATGCGTCACCTGGGGCAGATAATGCAGATGTGAGTTAAAGGCACAATAAGATGAGCAGGTGGGCTTCCGTCCTCTTTTCCCGTGAAACTGCATTTTACAAAGGTTCCCACAGATGGTTTTATGCAAAGATGAAAAGTTTGAAAATACACTGGCTTGCTTTAATATCCTGAGAAAAGGTGCAGCACACAAAACACCGATAGGAGTTAAGAATGCAGCCCCAAATCAGTAATCCCTATCAAGCAGATTCTATCAGGTTTGAGTGGGGTAGGGTAACTTCATCAGGAGAACCCCAACTCTGTGCAGGGTTTTGAGATACTGGATGAGTTACCCTTGCTTAGCCTCACTTTCCTCTGTAAAATGGGACTAATCATGGTACATACCTCACAGTGGTTGTTAATTAAAGGAAACTACCAAAGTGGTTTTTACTGTAGTATGCAGCACATGACTTAAGTTATTCCTAAGCTGAAAAGGCAATTCCCGGGTCTCCTTAGATCTGTTTAAACTCATTTGAAAACTATTGTAATAACACTTTATATCTAGTTTTATTTTAGGTAAAAATATGTACACGGTAAAATATGCAAATTTTAAGTGTGCCATTTGGTTTTTGACAAATGTATATACCTCTCTAACCCATCCTGTCAGGGGAGACTGTCACCCTAGATGGCTCCTCTCTGCCTCTTCCAAGTCATCCTCACTCCTAACCCTGACCTCTGGAGCAACCACTCTTACCATTTTTTTCCATGATAAATTTGCTTTGCCTCTTCTGGAACTTATAAATGGAATTTTTCTGTACTTGGTCCTTGGTATAAAGCTTTTCTCATTCAATATGTTTTTGAGATTAATCCTTGTTGCATTTTAGTCCTTTGTTGTTTTGTTTTGTTTTGTTTTTTGCCAAATAGTATTATACTCCGAATACAGAGATTTTTCACTTTGAGGCTTTTATGAATAAAGCTGTTACCACATTTGTGTAGACATACTGTTATTCTTCTTGGGTAAAAATCCATAGGAGTAGAATGACTTGTTGAAAGACCTTTTTCCAAAGTGATTGAATCACTTTACAGTCCCACCAACAGTGTATGAGTTGAGGTTGCATCTTATTCTTACCAATATTTTAGCCATTTGATGGGTATGTCGTATTTATTAATTTGCAGTTCCCGTGGAACAAATGAGGAATATTTTTTTCATGTGCTTATTGGCCATTCACATATCTTTGTGAATTGTCCAGTCTTTGGCCCACTTGTTTTCCAATTGGGTTGGTTGGTATGTCATTGCTTTGGGGTGTTACCTTTTTTTTTTTTTTTTTTTTGTGGAACCAGGGATTGAACTCAGGGGCACTCAGCCACTGAACCACATCCCCAGCCCTATTTTGTATTTTATTTAGAGACAGGGTCTCACTGAGTTGCTTAGCGCCTTGCCCTTGCTGAGGCTGGCTTTGAACTCGAGATCCTCCTGCCTCAGCCTCCCGAGCCGCTGGGATTACAGGTGTGCACCACCATGCCCGGCTGGGGTGTTACTTTTTTATTATTGAGCTCTAGGAGTTCTTTGTATATTCTAGATAACAATCTTTTTGTCAGATATACTTTGTATTTTTCCTTAATGTCTTAACTGTATTCTCTGTGCCCTAAGAAATAGAACTATGCCTGTTATGAATATGGTCTCATATTTTCTTCTAGAAACCTTATAACTTCAGTTTTCACTTAGGTCCATCCATTTGGAGTTGGTCCACCCATGTGTGTAGTGTTAGGTTGGGCTTGGATTTCTTTTCAATTGACAAAAATTGTATATATTGTATACAACGTTTTGAAATACGAATACATTGTGCTAAATTGGCTAATTAACATGTATTAGCTAACCCTTTTTTGTGGTAAAAGCACTTAAAAGCCACTCTTTTAATCCAGGGGTGATTTGGAACTGAGCTACATCCCCAGTTTATTTTGAGACAGGGTCTCACTAAATTGTTGAGGCTGGCCTAAACTTGTGATCCTCCTGCCTCAGCCTCCTGAGTTGCTGGGATTATAGGTGTGCACTAACACCCATGGCGAAATCCAATCTTTTTAGTACTTTTCAAGAATATATCGTCATTATGTTATGCAATAGCTCTCTTGAACTTATTCAACTTGTCTAGGTAAATTTTGTATCTTTTGACCAACATCTTTCCACCCCCATCCCCCAGATTCATTCTTTTCTATACAGCTATCCCAGATGTTCCAGCATAATTTGTTGAAAAGACTGTTCCTACTGCACTGCATTGATGCCTAAAAATCAAACAACAGGGCTGGGGATGTGGCTCAGTGGTAAAGTGCTGACCTGGCATGCATGCAGCACTGGGTTTAAATCCCTAGCACCAAAAACAAACAAAAAAACATGACAATCAGGCATGTTGGTGCATGCCTGTAATCCCAGCGACTCAGGAAGATCATAAATTCAAGGCCAGCCTCAGTAATTTAGTCAGACCCTGTCTCAAAATAAAATAGAAAGGGCTGGGAATGTAGCTTAGTGCTACAGCACCCCTGGGTTAAATCGCTAGTGCCCCACCCCCAAAATCAAATGCCTATAAGCCTAAAATCTATTCATGGATTACATTGCTTTAATGATCTATTTGTCCTATGCCAGTACCACATGATTACCATCATAGTAAGCCTTGAAGTGAGGTAGTATTAATCCTTCAATTTCATTCTTCTGTTCCTCCTCCCTCCTCTTCCAGGATCTTGCTAAATTGCACAGGATGGCAATTTAGCCAGCTTAATTTACAGTCCTGCCACCTCAGCCTCCAGGCTAGCTGACCTTGATTTTGTTCTTTTTCAGTATTGCCTTGGATGTTCTAGGTCCTCTCTACTTCCATAAAATTTTAGAATCAGCTTGTCAATTTTTACCCCCAAACCTGCTTGGGATTATGATAGGAATGTATAGAACAATTTGGGAACATTTTTTTTTACCTTAACAGTATTTGGTCTCCCAAATAAATGGTATATTTTTCTATTTTGGTCTTTTTTTTCCAAAGCAATGCTTTTGTAGTTTTCAGTGTAGAAAATACATTTTGTTAAATTCATATCTATTGAGCACCGGCTCCTCTGTGGCACGCCGCCGGGGCGCTCTCGCGTCCTCTGTCTGTAGCCGGCCTTCAGCTCCTGAACCCGGAAGGCCGCTCAGGAGCCGTGGGGCCGCCGCGCGCCGGGACCCTTTGCGGCCCGCCATGGGCCCGCGCCGCCGGAGCCGCAAGCCCGAGGCCCCAACAAGACGCCCGGCGAGTTCGCACCCCGGTACCCCGCGGCGGGGAGCCTCCCTAGGTTCTTCCTCACAGCGCAGGAGAAGTGTCTGGCTTAAGGAGATCAAAAAGCTGCAGAAGAGCACAGACCTGTTGATACGGAAGCAGCCCTTCAGCCGCCTGGTAAGAGAAATAAGTGTGAAATTCACACGTGGTATGTACTTCAATTGGCAAGCCCAGGCCCTGTTGGCCCTTCAAGAGGCAGCAGAAGCATTTTTGGTTCACCTCTTTGAGGATGCCTACCTCCTCTCCTTACACGCTGGACGAGTCACTCTCTTCCCCAAGGATGTGCAGCTGGCTAGGAGGATCCGCGGCATTGAGGAAGGGCTTGGCTGAGCTCCAGCAGCAGTGTCTGGCTTTTACCTAGGACTCTCTGTGGTGTCTGAGGTGCTACCTGGATTTTGCTATCTCTGAGCAGTGTGTGCATGTTGCCCTTCAAATTTTCTTTATGAAGGTGAAGACCGCATGTTTCCTCTGTAGCAGAGGTATGATCGGAAACAATCAACACAGTTCCAAGGGCCTGAAAAGACTTAATTGGTGTGTTATTCTCATGACTCTTAAAGGATTTTGAAGACATCAGATCTGCCATGTTTTAGGAAAAGGATATCTACTTATTATTTTAGACCATTCTGTACTACATGCATTTTTTACCATGTGTATATTTGTACTTATATTGAAAATGTAAAGGAAAAATAAAAGAACACTTCCATCTTTTGCGTGAATGGGCCTCGCTCTCCTCATGTACAAATCTCTTCCTTCCAGAGTAATAGCATTAGTGCCTATCAACAAATG
Source organism: Glaucomys volans (assembly GCA_020662805.1). Lineage (NCBI taxonomy): Eukaryota > Metazoa > Chordata > Mammalia > Rodentia > Sciuridae > Glaucomys > Glaucomys volans. The sequence continues at coordinate 429,031 of JAJEJO010054239.1, read as the reverse complement.
TGTTGGTTTTCAAAACTAAATTGGGAGTTGAAATAGAAATTTTTGTTTTGTTTTGTTTTGTTTTGTTTTGTTTTGTTTTGTTTTGTTTTGGGGCTAGGGATCAAATCCAGAGCCTTGTGCATGCTAAGTATGCACTCTACCCCCAGCCTGAAGTTTTTCTGAATCCTTCTAGTAAATTCCTATCAAGATAATTCAAAAATTCTCTTATATAATTTAGCATTTTATTCTTAGTTGTAAATCATAGATGTATCTTATTCATCCAAGATTTTATTTTATTCTAATTTCTTTTTTAATTTTTGGTACTGGGGATCAAACCTAGGGGCACTTAACCAGTGAGTTACAGCCCCAGCCCTTTTTATTTTTTATTGTGAGACAGGGGCTCACTAAATTGCTGAGGTTGGCCTTGAACTTGTGATCCTCCTGCCTCAGCTTCCCAAGTCTCAGGAATTATAGGCATGTGCTGACAAGGCACCCATATCATTAATCCTGGATTTTAGGGTTTTTTCAATGTTTTTATGGGTGTTTTTATAGCTTCTTTGTGGAGAAATAATAAAAATAATTCTTTAATGAAAAAATTAAAATGAAGTTATTGTTATAGCACACAGATTATACCATATTTTTTGTATGTTAACATTAAGTTCCTCATTTGCACACCATTCACAACCACAACCACAATTAAGAGAATCAAGGATGTGGTTTTTCCTCTGGAGTAGAAATGAGCGGATAAAACCCTTGTCCTTCTGCTACTGAAAGCAATTTAAGAGCTTTCCAGAGAAATGAGAAATGCCACCCAAAGATCTGAGAAATGAGAGTGATGAAAATGAGCAGAGTGCCGACTACTAATAATGATGTGTTTGTTGGTCAACTAAATTCAGAGACAAATGAAAGGGAAGCATGGAGTTTTATTGTTTAATAAATTATAACTGTTTGGAAACACTTCTCCTCGTTTGACATCGAGTCATATTTATGCAGATATTTGAATAAAGCATATCTATCCATGAATATAAAAAAAAAAAAAAAAAAAAAAATTCATATCTATTTTCATGCAAATAGCATTTGACTCTGATTTTTCAAACTTTCAAATTCTTTATTGCTAGTATATAAAAGCAGTTTTTATACCCTGGCCTTGTATCTTACAACCTTGCCAAAATTCACTTATCAAGTGTTACAGTTTTATTTTAGGATGCCTTGGGATTATCTCAGGATAAACAACCATGTCATCTACAAGAGTTTTATTTCTTATATATTTTTCACTTTATTGCACTAGCTACAATTCTACTAAAAAGAAATGAGCTGGGCTGGGGTTGTAGCTTAGTGGTAGAACTGAGCTTGCCTAGCATGTGTGAGGCACTGGGTTCAATTCTTAGCAGCACATATCAATAAATAAAGATCCACTGATAACTAAAAAACAAATGAGCTATCAAGTCATGAAAAGACATGAGAAAACTGAAGTGCAAATTTTTAAAAGAAATTTAAAATGGCTACATGCTGAGGGTATCACATATCAATGGTGGTCAGGGTGTTGGGAGAGGAAGATGAACAGCACAGACAAGTTTTAGGGCAGTAAAAAAAAAAGCCATCCTGGGCTGGCTGGTTATGGAAGGGTCACCCAAGGGCGGGAAGTGGGGCCTTTGTGGTGGTGGGAAGGTGTAATTTTCGGGACTGGGGTGTAAAATCTTCAATGCTAGATGTGCCATGTGTGATCTCTTTTGTGCACAGCACGATGGTCCCAAAGGAATACAGGCTTTTTTTTTTTCTTTCAGAGCTTCACGTGGCTAGAGGGGTTGCTAGTGGAGTCATTGTACTACAAGAGCGCGGCCTCTGGAAGGTTGGGAGGGGAATGGGATGCTGATGATTGTGCCTCTGTGGGAATCGCTTTATTGCTACACTCCCGTATCATCCTAACTTTGGAAGGAAAGTCTGTTGGTAGAAGTCTCTGCGATTATAGGGTCTCTCCTGATCTGAGAATGGCTACCTCACGATATGAGTCAGTGGCTGAAATTGGTGTCGGTGCCTATGGGATGGTGTACAAAGTGCGTGATCCCCACAGTGGCCACTTTGTGGCCCTCAAGAGTGTGAGTCCCCAATGGAGGAGGAGCTGGAGGGGGCCTTCCCATCAGCATAGTTCGGGAGGTGGCCTTACTAAGGCGCCTGGAGGCTTTTGAACATCCCAATGTTGTTCGGCTGATGAATGTTTGTGCCACTTCCGGGACTGACCAGGAAATCAAGGTGACCCTAGTGTTTGAGCATGTTGACCAAGACCTAAGGACCTATCCAGACAAGGCACCACCGACTGGCTTGCCAGCTGAGACCATCAAGGATTTGATGCGCCAGTTTCTAAGAGACCTGGATTTTCTTCATGCCAATTGCATCATTCTTTGGGACCTGAAGCCAGAAAATATTCTTGTGACAAGTGGTGGGACAGTCAAGCTGGCTGACTTTGGCCTGGCCAGAATATACAGCTACCAGATGGCCCTTACACCTGTGGTTGTTACACTCTGGTACCATGCTCCCGAAGTTCTTCTGCAGTCTACATATGCAACCCCTGTGGGCATGTGGAGTATGGGCTGTGTCTTTGCAGAGATGTTTCGCAGAAAACCTCTCTTCTGTGGAAACTCTGAAGCTGACCAGTTGGGCAAAATCTTTGACCTAATCGGGCTGCCCCAGAGGATGACTGGCCCCGAGATGTATCTCTACCCTGAGAAGCCTTTCCCCCCAGAGGACCTCACCCAGTGCAGTCAGTGGTGCCTGAGATGGAGGAGTCTGGAGCTCAGCTGCTGCTGAAAATGCTGACTTTTAACCCACACCAGCGCATCTCTGCCTTCCGAGCCCTGCAGCATTCTTACCTACATAAGAAAGATGATCCGGAGTGAGCACTGGAGTGGCTGCCACAGAAGGAAGAGATGCTGCCGTTATCCTTCTGGAGACTTGAGTGGAGAGAACCCCATTGAGAAGGTGAACTTTGCCTTTCTGAGGCTATGAAGTCTCCCCCAACTTTTTACAGAGAATATTTTGCTGCCTTAATGATATTTTCCATCTACCCCTCCTTTTGAGGCTTATCCTTCTCCTGCCCCGCTGCTGCCATTTCTATACACTAAGGGGTCTGTCTGTCCTCCCCATCCCTATCTTGATTTTGGGGTCTTTTTTTATACAGGAAAACAAGACAAAGAAATATGAAAAAAAAAAAAAAGCCATCCTTAAAACTCTCAGCAAGGGTTGGGGATGTATTACATCAGTATTACAGCACTTGCCTCGCATGAGGCCCCGAGTGCCTGAGTTCAATTCCCAGCACCGCAAAAAAGAAAAAAAAAAAAAAGCAACTCAGGAAATCAAAAATGGAAGGGAACATATTTAACCTGATAAAGGACATTTGTGGAAAAAGAAAATGCACCGATTATCACAATGGTGAAGCATTAAATATGTTGCCCCCAAGATCAAGACAACCATGGAAAAAATGGTCTACTTTTACCATTTCAATTCAATTCTCCTGGCCACCACTTATCTCTTTACTGTCTCCATGTTTGCCTTTTCCAGAATGCCATACTTGGAAAGTTGGAATCATGCCGTATGTAGCATTTTAAATTAGCTTCTTAGTAATATGCATTTAAATTTTCTCCATGTCTTTTCATGAATTCATAGCTCTCTTTGTTTTAGCACTGAGTAGTAATATTTGGATGTACCACATTTATCCATTCATTTACCTACTGAAGGACATTTTAGTTGCTTCCAAGTTAGGACAATTAATTTGCAGAAAGGTGCCATAAACATCTGTGTGCAAGTTTTTGTATGGTTATAAGTTTCCAAAATCTTTGACTAAATGCAAGGAATGTGGTTACTAAATTATATGGTAAAGGATAGTTTTGTAAAATTTTGCTAAATTATCTACAAAATGGCTGTACCACATCCTTTTCAGCATTTGGTATTGTCATTTTTCTGGATTTGGATGAGTCTAATAAGTATGTAATGGTATTTTGTTTTAGTTTGCATTTCTCCAATGGCATAGGACTTGGCACATCTTTCATGTTTATTCGTTGTCTATGTATCTTCTTTGGTGAAGTTCTTCAGTCCATTTTTAAAATCAGGTTATGTTCCTATTGAATTCTAAGAGTTCTCTGTAATAGCCCTTAATACTGTAATAGTATAATACACTGTGATAGTGTAATACTTGGATAATAGTTCTTTATCAGAAGAATCTTTTGCATGATGGCATTTCTAAGATTGCTTTTTATGGTCTATTAATTTTTCTCTTGTTAATGCATGTGAATACTTTGGTTTTCAAATATTAAAGCTTTGAGTCCCAAGATCATGATATACATTAACCTTTTTATATATATTGCTGGATTTGATTTGCTAATATATATACTTTTAATTGTATACCTAGTGGGGTGTGGTTGGTGTCTGATGTAATCCCATGGCTCAGGAGGCTGAGGAAGGAGGATCACAATTTCAAAAGCCAGTCTCAGCAACTTAGTGAGACCCTGTCTCAAAATAAAATAAAAAGGACTGGGGATGTGGCTCAATGGTACAGCACTTGCCTGGCATGCATGAAGCCCTGGGTTTGATCCCCTGCACTGGGGGGGAAAAAAAACTTGCCTGTGAAGCCATGTGTGGTGATGCACACCTGCAATGCCAGCAACTCAGAGGCTGAGGCAGGATTGCAAGTTCAAGTACAACCTCAGCAACTTAAGAGATACTGTCTCAGGCTAGAATTGTAGCTCAGTGGTATAGTGCTTGCCTAGCATGTGTGAGGCGCTGGATTCAATTCTCAGAGACCACATATAAACAAAGTTCCATCAACAACCAAAAACACATTTAAAAAAAAAAAGACCCTGTCTCAAAATATAAACAAGGGGCTAGGGATGTAGCTCAGTGGTAAAGTGCCCCTGGGTTCAAACCCCAATACCAAACAAAACAAAACAAAACAAAACAAAAACTGCCTGTAAAATCATCTGGGCCAGGAGTTTGCTTTAAGGGTAACTTCTGACTCATAAATTCAATATCTTTAATATATAAGATTTAAAAAGATTTTACATTTCATCTTATTTTAGTATATTTTTCTTTTTTTTTTTTTTTTTGGTACTGTATTGAATCCAGAGGCTCTTAACCCCCAAATCACATTCCCAGCTCCCCACCCCTCTTTTTTAAAAAAATAGAATCTTGCTAAGTTACATCAGGCCTTGCTAAGTTGCTGAAGCTGGCTTGGAACTTGTGATTCTCCTGCCTTGCCTCCCCAGTCACTGGAATTAATTACAAGTATGAGCCACCATGCCCAACTAATATGCTATATTTTTCAAAGATTTTTTTTTCTGTTGTTTTATTATAAAATTATTCATAATATCACTTTATCTTTTTCATGTCTGTGGCATCTAATCTTATACCCTTTTATTCCTGATGCTCATAATGTGTCTATTTCTTGATCAGTTTAGCCTTCCCCATAGAATTGGGAGCTTTCTAAACTTTAATATTTGTCTGCTCTTTTCTTCTACTTTAGATTTATTTTTCTATTCTTAGCTTACGTGGAGATCTATATCACCTTTCCACCTTTCTTCTGTTAGAAACAATTACAGCTACAGACATTTACCTGTAAGCACTGTTTTTAGCCAAATCCTATAAATTTTATTTTCATTATCATTCAGTGCAAAAATATTTTCTAATTTCTCTTGTGACTTGTCTTGTAAGTTGGTACAAGTTTTTATCTTCTGGCTTTTGAGAACTATTTTATAGCCCAGTATATGGTCTGTTTTGCTGAATGTACTGTGTGCTCTGAAAAGACTGTACATTCTGGGCTTGGGGTATGGCTCAGTGGTGGTAGAACACTTCTCTAGCATGTGCAAGGCCCTGGGTTCAGTCCCCAGGGGAGAGGGGGAAAAAAAAAAAAAAGCATTCTGCAGTTACTGATTGTAGTATTTTACAATAAGTGTCAAGTCAAAGTGGTTGATATGTCCTTTTCCACTGTCTATCAGTGGCTGAAATAGGAATTACTTCTATGATTGTTTTCATGGTATATCTTTTCATCCATTTACTTTCAATGGCACAAGTCTGGGCTTAAGCTTTTTATTCTTGCTCTGCATTTTCAATTTAGTGTTTATATTCTAATTCCATTTTAATTATCAATGTGATAGGATTTACATTTACCATTTTGCTACTTATTTTCTCTGTTCCTTCTGGGTTCTTTTGGTGGTGGGAATTGGTTTTTGTTTTTCTTTTCCTCCCACTATTAAACATTAGTTTTGTACCCTACCACATAAAATCTAAAAATGTAGCAATCTCTCAATTCCACATACCCTCTTATCCTTTACAGTTGTATTTATTTAGGTTCAATCTCACAATGTAATTTTCTTTGAATAATCATGTATTTTTAAAACATTTAAACCAAGATATTTCGTATTATTTATATTTGTTACCTGGGAGAGAACTGGTCCAACACAAGCTACTCTATTATCAAACAATAATAGACTTTTTTCTTAACAAAGTGACTGTTTTAATCATATGTTTCAGTTTTACTGTTGGGAACAGAGTTTTACACAAATAATATTCAGTAATAGCACTGTTTTTATCATGCTGGTTTATACTTGTACCTTCCTGCATCTACTTCACACAAAAACCACATCTGTATCTTTGATATGTATTTGGTCTCAGTTTCCTAATTTTATTAAATTGTGATAAGCAACCCCCACACTAGAAATTAGAATAGTTTTTTTTCCCACCAGAATGCAAATCACATCCCAAAAGTCTGAACAGGTACAACCTAACAGTATTTAACTTTTTTTTTTAAACCTTTATTTATTCATTTTTATGTGGTGCTGAGACTCAAACCCAGTGCCTTACCCATGCTAGGCAAGCACTCTACCACTGAGCCACACCCCCAGCCTAAGAGCATTTAACTTTTAAGAAAATCTAAGCCCAAGTTAATGTGGAAAGTACTGCTGACTTGACTGCTATCACTGGATGCATGGTAGCCACCTTACCCCAAAGGAAACCCTCAATGATCCTGCTCTTGCATTCTCCTAGTTCCTACTCATGCTTCACTTACAGAAACTCAAATATTAAAACTTCTTCAGATCACAGTAACAAATTCAGTTTTGTCCTCTGAAAACCTCTCTCCTCTACTTTGAAATAAGAGTAATCTAATCCCATTTCTGAGTCTCTAAACCTGTGGGTTTCTGTTGCTACCACTACATCACCCAAGGAACATTGCTGCTTAATGACTGGTGGTTAAAAGCATCCAGACCTGAGTTCAAATCCTGGTCTTGCCACTTACCTTGGGAAATTGATTTGCCTCTCCCAACCTGTTTCCTCCTTTATAGAATGGGGATAACATTCACAAAGGCTGACCAATCTCTCCCTGAACCTTTTGTTCCTTGACCTTCTGTAATACTGCTTCCTGGTTTTTCTCGATTTTCACTTTTTTCTTATTCTCTCTCTTGTAGGCTCTTCTACTTTTCCCTCGAAATATTTTTCTTCATTGATTCCCTGCCTCCTTAATCCCAGATTTCCTTGGGAGACTCCTTTCAAATCTATGATTTTTAGCTATCATTCAAATTCAAAATTACTCCTGAATCTTCACCTTCAATCCAGTTTCACTCCTGCAATCCAGCTATTCAGCTATCTTAGTGATATCACTATTTGGAAGTCTCGAAGATAGACATATCTAAAAATAAGACTCCACAGTCAGCCCTCAATCCTATTTCCCCAGTATTACTTTACTCTAAATCCAGAAATGGGTATCCATCCTACAACCACATTCAATCGATCCCTAATTTCTGTTGATTTTAGCTCCTGAATAGCTCTGATGTCTCCTTTCTCCTCTCCGTCTTTGTTTATATCCTCTGAGACTTCTACAATAACCTTTTCAGTTTCATAACTAGACCACTTCGGTCGAGTACATTAGCCTCTACACTAATGTAGAAGTGAGTTTTCTCAACTGCTCAGGATGCCCAGGTCTGGCACATACCCGCTACACAGACAAGGGTTTCACTTCTGATACCTTGCTCTGTTTCTGAGATATGGAGAACTGCTCAGCTGCTCTTCAATGTCATATCAGCTCTACTCATAATATAAAGAACTCCAAACAATTTGGTTTGATAGTAGATCAGTTTTCTACCCTTCCACTTATGGTAAGTAAAAGGCAACTGAAGTGAAAAGTGGGGACTAGATCTCTGTAAGCAAATTGGTGGCCTCCCCTTTGTCAGGGCAGGGCTGCTGCTGAGGCTGTAAGAAGTTCTTCCTCTAGTTTCAAATTAGGCTTGGAAATAGGTAAGGGAGGACAATGATCACAGTCTTTTAAGCATTTTAATGTGATCTCTTATTTTTATACCTGAATAACAACTTTCCCCAAAGGAATAATGATACATAATCTTTAAAAATGACATATAAATAATATATTGATAGCTCTGGTGGTTATTATCATTGATTGTCTTACATTAAAATTCCTCAGCTAAGAAGTTTTTCCCTTTTAAAAAAATCCTTGGTGCTGATACCCGACCAACCCTTGGCTCCTAGTTCTGACATGATCTGGCTCTAGACTCTGACCTCCTTCAAGAACCAAATACAGGACTCATTTAGATTCCCTTTGGGCAAATGCAACTGGATACTTAGGAGTCTGGCCCTCAACTTACAGAGCATTTTTTTTTTCATCATTTCTTTCAGACTATGAAAACTGTATTATTAACCAAGATTTATATTTGCCTTGGATTTGGATTATCCCACAGCCTGAAGATCATACCAGTTAAGCCATGGCTTCATTATCACAGAGCTACTACACAAAGGTCTCTCAGCCTTTCCTTGCATGAAAGAAATGGAGAATCAACCAGGAGACAAAAGTTCTTTCAAAAGCAAACAGCTTATGTGCCTTGCCAGCTCTTGAGTTACACAGCCTACACCTTGCTCCAAATCTTAATCTGCTAGGCAGTCTTCTCCCCAATTCCTGGTAGATAGGGCCAATAAAAGGCTGCACAGGCCTTAGGCTCCTCATGAGCATCATAACACACCCTGTGTTCTAATTCTGTGAGGTTCACAGGGAACAGTGTTGGCCTCCATACTGCCTGGTCCTATAACATTCCTTGGTCCAATGCAGCCTCACCCAGAAACCCCTACTCCAGGGTCACCCTGCTCTTATTTTTCTCTTGTTTGCTCTGATGCTTCTACAGTGGGCTCTGGTTCCAGAGGAAGAGATGGTGGCTTTGTGAGCTGGGATGTTCCTCCAGCACCTAATAACAAAACAAAGAGCATAAATTCTTAGTTTCACAATTCCAGAAGAGATCATTATTTTTACTGCTAAATTTCAAGAGGAAACCCAAATTTGGGGGAACTAGCAAGACTATGGTGTATCTTTGCAGCTATGAGAGAAGAAAATAACTGAAGAAATAAAGCAACAGTCAAGTTTGCCTTCAGTGAGTCACTGAAAAAAATCTTCAGTTGCCTGTACCATACCATCTGATGATAAAGCAGTGAAAATTAAAGCACGACTGTATAACAATGTATTTACTAATGTAATTCCTCCCCTGCCTCCACACTTGAGACAGGGTGTTGGTAAGTTGCAGAGACAGAACTTGAACTCACAATCCTCTCACCTCAGCCTTCCTGTAGCTGGAATTACAGGTACGTGCCATCATGCCCAGCCATGCTAATACATTTCTAAAATTTTAAAGACTGAGTGTGCTGCCTTCCAGTTAATCCTGCTGGTGCTGTTACCTACTTCATAGCTTGCTCTAAGAAAAGTACCACCAGTTTGGCTATCCTTTGGTTTTTTTTTTTTTTTTTTTCCTCTGACCAGTTCTAAACTGGCCATATTGAGCCTAAAGAATGTAAGCCTCACTCAAAGATGTAATCTCTTTGCTGGCACAGATGGCTTGTACCCACTAAGTATTCATGGAGCTTTATGTAGCCTCCTACCTGAAGGGAGCTTCCTATATGCAACTGCTGAAGACATTGCCTGTCCAAGAGCCTGATTAGAGCCCAGAGGCTGCTGGAAACCAGCAGGCTTTCCAGTTGAACTGATCCGGTGCTTTGATTTGGAATCTTTAACTGGTTTAGTCCAGACCAGCGCCTCCCCAACCTGGAGAGCAGCTCCCAGCTTCTGAGCCATCTCTACCATCTTATATTCACATGAAAAGAAAAAAAGAGTTATAAGCATAACTGGCAGAGACTAGCAACCCTCTTATTTTGGATCTTCCAACCAACAGGTTTAGCTGAAATGGTGTCTGCTGGCTAGCATTTGAGGGAAGAAGTACTTAATGCAAAGAAATCATTCTCAAAGTGCATAGAATATAGACTGCTTTTAGTGGATGGCAAGAGGGTTCATGCAGGATCTCAAAACCCACCAAATGAAATCTGATGTATCACTGAGCTAACCTCTGCCTTTCCTACATGAAGGGAAGTGGGAGGAAGCTATGCAGAGACACAGACCTCAACTCAGATGAGTTGTATTAGTGATAACAAACCAGTCAGCCTAAAGTTCTTTTTACTGTTATTCTCTTCTAAAAAAAATTGTCTTGGGCTATAACTAATTGATAAACTCATGCTGCAAGGAACATCAAAACCAAAGAGTCATGGGCCTATAACACCTTTATATTTGCATTATTCTGGATTGATCCAAAAGTCTCCTGACAGCTTGCTTAAAATGACTCATGAGAGCTAATAAAAGACATACCTCCGGGTCAAATTCCAGAGAGCTATTATCCTTGAGAAAGTTGACTTTCTTTTCCATCTCCTGATACTGGGCTAGGGCATCCCTCTTCTCACCCTGGTTGTACAGCAGCACAGCATAGTTCAGGTTTACTAAAGGGTTACACCTGTGGCAGGCAGACAGATACTATGGAGCAGGAGCTTTACAACAAATGCACATTTAGAAATCCTTCTCATTACTCAAAAGTGAATAAGTAGAGATTTCTCCAATATGCAGTAAGGTGGGAATATGCTATGCAGACCTGTGGGGAGGAATCAAGGAACTACTTGTCCAACAGCAAAGCAGGCATTGGGACGAAATCTGGCATCTCGGCTCTCAATACAGACTATCTAGGACAGGGTTGTAAAAGAGCCAAGTTTATCCTAGATTAAGCTGTGCCCCAAATCCCATCTGATATTGCAGCTAGCCCACAGTTTATCAGCAACCCAAGCCCACTGCTGCCTCTGGCTTTCTCTGGCCTCCTGATTACTAAACTTGGAACTGGAAATATTTTCTCCAAGTGTTAATTCCTGCTGAGCCATGCTTCCTTAGAAACCATATCCTTCCACATTTGGGCCTGCTGTGTATGAAGGTCATGCAGGAGCAGCTGGCTGACTCAGGCAGCACCACTGGTACAGTACCACCTCATGCTTTGCAGAGTCCCACCTTCCCCAGTACCCTTCCCACAATAGCATACTTATCCAGGCGAATGGCTTCTGCATAGGCTCTCTTGGCATTCTCTATATCTTCCAGATTGGTCAGAGCCACTGCAACCAAGAAAGCGAGGAGAGCTCAGTTTAGAAAACAAAAAGTATTTCAAGACCACTGCCAGAGCTGGGGATGTAGCTCAATGGAAAAGCACATACCTAGCATGTGGGAGGCTATGGGTATGAGCCCAGCACCACACACATGCAAACCCACACCCAAAGTGAACTCCTCTTCTGCCCCCTCAACTATGGTACTGCTATATATTCTAATTCCACTTAGATAACTATCCATAGTTAATCAGTTGTCAAGTTCTATGCATTCTTCTTTCATAGTTTCTTTTCTGGTATTGGCCTAGTTTAAGACCAAGTCAGGTTTTCCATTTTCCCCCAGTAACAATGTCCCCACTTGCCTCCATACCTGATAGTTTCCTGAACTATCAGGTATCTTACTGACAGATAAATCTAACCACATCATTGGCCCTACTTAAGAATCCTCAGTGGATCCCCATGATCTTCAAACTTTTATTTAGCAATAGAACACTTCCCTCCTTTTAAATCATTTCCTGGAAGCCTAATGTATAAAACAATGAAAGCTCTTCTGAAAAGCCCTGCCCACTTCACATCCCCAGCAGGTACTTCCAATAGGCACCTATAAGATCTAGGATTACGGTTGGACAGGCAGCCCATAGAATAAAGTCTACAGTCCATGCACTGTTTTCATGGTCCTCTATAATCTAAACCCAGACTATTTTTTCTGACTCATCTTCCACCATCTTCTCTGACACTATTGCCCACTAACTGCAAGAGACACTGCAATTTCATGGCTGCAGCCTTTGTTCACAGTGATTCCTCAGTCTCCCGGTGCTATTCGAGTCCACTAGTCTTTCAGGATCCAGTATGAAGACCATCTCTACTGTGTCAAGTTAGAGCTACTATTAATACCTTTTAGCGTATGGCTTTTTCCAATTAGAACTGGGCTATCTTTGTATTCAGGCAATCCCCCAAACAACCACATAAGTAAGAACCCCATGGTTGTGATCCGAAAATAAATACATATATTACATACATATATCACCTGAAGACCACCATCAATGAGCATATGGAAACTGCTTTAGGATTTACATTTATATAAATAGTATAGTATATAGAGAAAATATTCCACAGAATATTTAGTTAGTACTTTTCAATGGTTTTATATAATTTTAAAGTGTTCAGTTAATTTTAACTTATTTTGTGATTGATTTTGGTATTTGTATGGCATGAATGGAGTTTTACAAATGGAACCACACTCTATAAATATGCTCTAGTTTGAGCCAGGTGCGGTGGTGCACACCTGTAATCCCAGCACTTGGGAGGCTGACACAGGAGGATCGTGAGTTCAAAGTCAGTCTCAGCAACTTCGCGAGGCCCTAAGCAATTCAGTGAGACCCTGTCTCTAAATAAAATACAAAATAGGGCTGGGGGTGTGGCTCAGTGGCCGAGTGCCCCTGGGTTCAATCCCCAGTACCAATAAATAAATAAATAAATAAATAAATAAATATGCTCTAGTTTGGGAATTACCAGGGACCAATTACATTATAGAAACAATTTTTGGTTGGGGGGCATTGGGGATTGAACCCAGGGTGCTCTACCACTGAGCTACATCCTCAATCCTTTTAACTTTGAGACAAGGTCTAACTTTCCCAGGCTGACCTCCAACTTGTGATTTGCCTACCTCAGCCTCCCAAGTAACTCCCAATTACAGGTTTGTACCATCACATCCAAATACAATAGTAAGAGTAATAACAGAGTCATTATATTACACAACTATAGCAAAGTCAATAGTTTATATTCACTGAATGTTTACCCTAGTAGGTGTAGTTAAGTATCAGGACCCCACGCAACACCCAGGTTCTTAATGCTCAATATCTGGAATTTAGTTGGATTGAGTATATATTAAAATGAGGGTTGAGGATGTAGCTCAGTGGTAGAGTGAATGCCCTCCATGTGCCAGGTTCTGGGTTCAATCCCCAGTACTGCAAAAATTGTCAAGCCAAGAGAAAAAAAAGCAGTTAAGAGATGAACTAGGGATGATCTGGATTGAACCTGTTCACCTGAATGAAATTCTCCCAGGTTAGAAGCAATTCACACTTTTTCATATTTTTCATATTTCTTCAGACTTTAAGTCAGTTATTCAAATTCCTAGAGAATCTCCAAAGGAATGTGGTTTTTTTGGTAATTTATTGGTTCTTTTTAGTTATTCATGAAAATAGAATCCATTTGACATAATTATAAAAGTATGGAATATATATTGTTCTAATTCAGTCCCTAGGGCCTTTCCTTCTTCTCCCCTCCCCACAACCAGTCACTCTTGATTTTTCTGCCATTTACCCATAGTTATTTTTTAAATTAATTTCTTGTGAATATACCCAATTATGAGATTTATATATGTTAAATCAGATTCATTCCACTGTCTTTCCTTTCTTCTATGGGACATTTAGCCACTGATCTATGATTCGAGTTCATTTTTCCCTCATTATAGACCAAAAGAAGGGGTTTCCATATAAATGTCTCCTACCAGCCAAGAGCATGTAGAGCTCCCCCATCTTTGGCTGGAAGTTGATGGCTGCACTGAGGAAATGGAAAGCCGATGCGTACTGCTGCATGGTCAAATGGACAAGGCCCAAATTATACAGGATCTTCCAATCAAAAGGTGCCAAGTAGTTGGCTCTTTTCAGGCAGCTGATAGCCTGCAGGGGCAAGAGGACACTCAATGAGAGGGTGGAGCAAGCTCAGCAGACCCAATAACCACATGAATGAAGACAAAGAATGTGAAGGGACACTCACTGCCACATATTTCTTCTTGCCAAAGAAACACATTCCAATATTATTCCAGAGTGGAGGACTTTCTGGAACAGCACAAGCTACAACTCTGTATTTGGTGAGGGCAACATCAAAGTCCCCATGGGTCTGCATCATGCTGCCTGCTGCCAAGATTGCCTAAAAACATGGCATGTGGAAAGAGTAATTCTGTCATTTCCAAAGGCTATGGCAGTGAAGTAGACTCCTAAATGTAGATAACTCAGCAGGCCTATCAGCGTAGATAGACTGAAAAACTTCTCCCAGAAACATAAATAATACCACACTACTGTGACAAATGCTACTGACACTGTGACTCTCTTTGGCAGTACACCCAAAAAGAAAAGAATGAAATGTCTTTGGCTTTACCCAGTTCATGTTTCCTACTTCTATCCAGGGAAGTCAGTATTTCAGTAAATACTACTTTTATTCTGTTCTCTGTAGGCCTTATTTGGTACACCAAGCACTCCAGACACCTCAAATATACATGTCCTTCTGCCATTAAACAGAGGATAAGTCAACTTTAGGCTTCATCAGTCCAGCACTTTCATTCCTCCATGGAAAGGTGTCAAGGAGGAGAGCCAACAGTGTCAGGCTAATATGAATTTCTAAATCAGGACCGAGTTTGTGTCGATCAATAACCCTATTTTGCTACATCTCCCTCAATGAAATTCATCCACTTGAATCTTCCTTCTCAACCCCAGCAGCATATCTGAATAAAAGTTGTAATCTCAAATTAGTTAGTCATCTAGAAGTCATTTACCATAGTTATTTTTGCTAATACCTGTAGAAGCTTTATTGATTTCCCAACTAACACATACGCTGTAACAACACTGATTTTGCTTTACGCAGAGGTTACAGGCCTGTTAGAACAAACGTGTTATTTTAGAAGCACAGCACCCTCACTTCACAATAATTTCAAATTTTAAAAAAGCTGCATTTTATTTATACATATGTATACTTTTTCTTTCTTTTTTTAGATCTCAGAGTCCCACTATATTGCTCAGGCTGTTACTGAATCACAACCCTCATGGTACAGGCTTACTTATAATTTTTCTTTAAAAATATTTCTTTGGCTGGGGGTGTGGTAGAGGACTTCCTAGCAGGTATGAGGCCCTAGGTTTGGTCCTCAGCACCACGAAAAAACGAAGTGAATTTCTCAGTTATTCAGTGAGGAAGCCAACCCTTGCTTTCCAGGGTCAGATCACTGCCAGGAGCCATGGGACTATCTATATGAAGGCTCTGGGGTTTCAAAGCCTGCAATACCTTGTAGTTGGTAGGGTCATAAGTCAGTGCATTTCCAAGATGTTCAAATGCCTTCTGGTAAACACCAAGCTTGGAAAAAAGCAAATAAGAGAATTGAGATCAATCATACCCTAAACAAAAACACCCAATCATTGGGGAGTTTTCCTGACAAAGAGAAAAAAAGAATTGCATATTCATATTTTTTTTTATTTGTTGATTTATCTCCAGATAAGATCAAAGTATCTATTTGCCAGAAATCATTTCTGCTACTCTCATGCTATTCCACATTAATGCCTCTGGGCAGGAAATGAGCTAGTTAGCCTCAGATCCCCTGGGGCCAGCCTCACAAGCTAAAGCCCATGGAGACCCAAGGTTAAGCTCCTGGTTCCTCTTAAAGAAAAATGGAATAGACATAAAGGCTACCAGAAGTGAGGCTACCACTTTGTCTTTATTCTAGACAAAGTGTTCTTTGCCTTTGCCTTCTCTCTTTCCTATAGGACCCTGGCTGGGAAGAAGAAGCAACAGAAACAGCCTTTACCCTATGCCCTATGCCATGCTAACTTGATCACAGTTTCTCCCCAGAGGCCAAAATAACAGCCCCCAAGACCAGACAGCTGTTTCTCATATATGCTCTTTCCTGTTAGATAAAAATTACAATTGCACTAAGATAGAAATAAAACCAATTGAATTGAATGAAGAAAGTTAGTTCCTTTAGCAAAGAATATCAAATACAGAAAGCAAGATTTACATGTTCCATGTGACTATTGGTAAAATGTGCTAAATATCAAAATGCAGAGAAGCCACTGTATACACAAACCCCAAAGCATTTCTAACATCAGTGCATGAATGAGTGGAATTTTCATTACCTGTAAATACAGCAAACCTAAAGTTGTAAGAAGTTCTGTGTTTTCTGGTGAGAACCTGCAACATAGAAATGGTTATAAGAGACAATGAGGCCGGGGGCAGTGGCACACACCTGTAATCCCAGCGACTTGGGAGACTGAGGCAGGAGGATCCGAGTTCAAAGTCAGCCTCAGCAATTTAGTGAGGCTCTAAGCAACTCAGTGAGACCCTGTCTCTAAATAAAATACAAAATAGGGCTGGGGATGTGGCTCGGTGGCCGAGTGCCCCTGGGTTCAATCCCCCATACCAAAAAAAAAAAAAAAAAAAAAAGACAATGAGATACAGGCACAGCCATCTATCCCTGTGCAACACTTGAGACATTTTGCTGAGCCTCCTTCTCCACATGGAAATTTCTGAAGACAATTTGGTAATTTCTTTCAAAGTAGGTCATCTGAACCCTGGCTACAGGGAAAACTGCTCAGCAAGAAAGAAATGGGACTTAGAATCCAGACTCTTTTCATAAGGCCAACATCCTATGATCCCCAGTACAAACAAACAAACAAAAACCTATGGAATGTTTTGTGTGATTTTCTTGATTATACCAATACAATTAAAGAACAAAGTTTAAAAAAACCAAGTTAGTCTGTAACACACATAATGTAAAGCCAGTCCTCTCTTGTGGAATTTCTTGTTTTCACTGTGCTCAGGATGCCAGGCAGTGTAATTTTCTGTGTTAATTTAGGATCCCAAGGCCCCTAATGTTGTGCTCTCCAAATTAAACAAAATGCCATATTAAACAGCCAAGGTAAACAAAAAAAGGAAGACACATACCAGTCCTAGGACAGAATTAGCCACTGGCCCTTGGGAGTAAATTTTGGCTTAAGTTAAAATACTATCTAACTTCTCAATCCCTCACTGGTACATCTTTGTTCAAAAACCAAAGCAACACCGAGTTAAGACTGACTACAGAATCACCAGTTTCAACTTTCACAATACCAAAGGGCAAGGAAACTGTTTCTTCCTTCTAAGAAATGAGACAGGGTGCTGGTTAATGGTAAGGAGCCCAGAACCAGATGAGTCAAAGCCCCAGCCAGTGGATGCCTGAGCTGGCTAAACTAAGCTTTCTCAATTCAACTGAGAACTTGCCTTTCATTTTCTGCCATAATAACATTCATTTTCATTTCCCTCCCCAAGCCACATGAGTAACTTCTATGATACCGGAAGCAGCCATTTCCCCACCCAACATGACTGTTTCCTCCAAAGCTTTGGTCATAAAGAATGGTGTCTACCTCCTCAGTGGGGTTTCAAATACTCAGCTGCTCCCTTTTCTCCCTTGGAAAATTTAGTGACTTAAATCCTTAAGTAGTCACTAGAAGAACATCCCGCTTGGGATTTATGTGCACTATTTTCAAACGGCCAACTTCTATGAGGCAGGGGCCTGGAGTCAGGGTTGCCCCCATCATCACAGGGTACTAAACATGGTTACATTATTCCTTCCTATTTGCCCACATACACTTAGTTTCTTAACAACAAGTCTCTCCTGTCTTTTTAGACACAAAATGTGGTGTTGAAGAAAATTCAGAAAGCAGTGTTGTGGTTGATACAACCCCTAAATTACTAACATGGTAATTTATATTAATAGATATCTTAGTTTAGTTCAGAATCTAATTATCAGGAACAATAGGTCTTGAACCATAGACCAGACATTTTAAGTGACCAAACAAATGAGACACTTAAAGCATTTTGTTACAGCAATCCTACTAAAACAAGAACCTATATAGAAAAGACAATATGTGTTCCTAGAGAGGAAACTTGGAACATTAACATAGAAAAACCATTTGGTTCTTTATCAACAGTTTAGACTACTGAGTGATGTTCCTGAAAAACAAGATAGTGGGGCTGACAGTGTAAGGTCAGTGGTAGAGCACATACCTAGCATGTGCAAGGGCCTGGGTTCAATCCCAAGTTCCAAAACAAAACAAGATACTAGTTTCAAGCTAGTAAGCATAGATATTTATTACTGAGCTAAAAGATTTTTGTCCCTAATAATATCTCTGGATATATTGTCCTATTATAAAGTATAAACAAAGAATGGCAGATTAGCAGCTGACCCCAAAATCTTGCTGAGTATATGTATATGAGTATATGAGTATGAGTATATGTCAGCCCACTTCCCTTGCAGCTACATGTTGCTTCCTAATTTTGAACCATGGAATGTGAGCAGGAACAATGTGTGCAATTTGTGGGACACTTAAACTCACTATCAGATTCTTATTCCATATTTAGCTTCCAGTATCACTTCCCTTCACCATAACCTGAAACATGGATGTTAGGTTACAGTAACTGTTTCACCCATGTAGGTGAAGGAATGTTTGGCTACTATGGAAAGAAAGTTAATATTAGAAAGCTACCAGCTAGCCTAAAGCAGCCATCTTTACAGGCGAGAAGGAAACAGTCTACCTTAATGAAGCCATTTATTGGCAGCTCTTAACCTAAGTTTACATTTCACTCTAGCCCATACAAGTAATAATCAGTTACATATATTTTCTCTTAGGCTTGGGAGTTCACATATCATCTTCATTTTTTTTTTAAAGTTTCTCATTGCTAAAGATAATAGACACACTTACTCCACAGCTTTCTTGTAGATTTCTATGGCTTTGTCCAAGTCTCCCTCCAGCAAGTGAATCTTCCCCAGCATTGTGTAAGTCAGATCATGCCTGTTAAGCTGAAGGGCATTGTGCAGCTGGTCTTGTGCCTAACAAATTTGAGGCAGTAAAGAGAACAAAATCACTACAGGAATCACTACAGGAAGAACAATGGCTTTCTATGGTAAATGTAAAGACAGAGCTCCTGCTGAACAAATGCAGGAATATTATGTTACAGCAAATAGCCCACACCACCCAAAGACCAAAATGTAGTAAAGCTGTCGGTGCTGACAGGACAGCTAGCAACATGGGCTGTCTGCCTCTGGAGTCACGTGGGAGAGTTCTTACAAGATTATTAACCTTTCTGAATTTTTTCTGCTTGGCATTCATATCCATGACTCATACTACATAAGTCAAAAGAGACATCAGCTGGTTGTGGTGGTGCACTCCTGCAATCCCAGCAACTTGGCAGGCTGAGGGAGGAGGATCACAGTTCCAGGCCAGCCTAAGCAATTTAGTGATGCCCTAAGTAACTCAGTGAGACCCTATCTCAAAATAAAAATGAAAAGGGCTAGGGATGTGGCTCAGTGAGTAAAGGCCCTGGGTTCAATCCCTTGTTTGGGGTGTGTGGCGGGGGACATCACAGGACAGTGTAGAATACCATATCAAACTCCATCCTAGCTGCACCACTGACTGACTTACACAACCTTCCCCAGAGTAGGCCTCATTTTCCCCACCAATGTGATGATAAATAAATGAATGAATGGCTTGTTCTCACTTATTCACTCATCAAGTACCTGCTATTCTAGGTGCTAGGTATATTAGAGTTAACAGCAAACAATTAAGACCTCCTATTTCTAGGGGGTGTTTGTCTTAGTAAATGGACAAAAGAGGTTTGTCCAGTGACTCACTGTTTCAAAAGTGTTTATATAAATGCCAGGTATTATATTTGCTTAGCCTGTTAGCTTTACAGTAAAATCTAAATATAATTCTCCTCATCGGTACTGTTCCAACTAAAGACCAATCCCATCTGTCCCCTGGCTCAGAATAATCATGTGAACAGAACTGTACCTGCTCACAATACTCTCAGGAAAAAAAATCTCATCAAGCATATGAAAGAGTAGATTCATCCAGAAAACCTAAGGGGCCCACAAAATATGTATTTTTCATTTATAT